>JAZHYW010026929.1:0-98848 GCA_037355805.1 Ixodes ricinus | reverse complement strand
GCTGGGATAAATGATCTTAAATTGGGACTTTACTAATCGCATATCGTTTAGTTGGCGAAAAGAAAGAGGGTAGAAAGTCAAAAACTAGCTTTTCGGTACGAACATTTGAAAATATAGCGGACTATTTTGTACCTTCTTTCCTTCGAAGGCTCTCCACCTTTCACTATGATACATCCGCAGTTCCCAAAGCGCGCGGTTCCCAAAGCGCGTCAGCGGTGCCAACCTGACGTCACCTGAGCCCAGCTCACGCATTGGACACGAGAACTGCGTCACTCGGACGTATGCGCTCGTCAACAATCAATCCGTCGACGAATATTTGGATTCGCATTCGTGGTCAATGAGTGCCCTGATGGAACTTATCGTCACTGGGGAATGACAAATTCTATGGTGTGCATAAACAGCACGGTGGAAGCTAGGAGTCATCGCACCGGTGCCGAAGAATGTCACGACGACGTGATATAACAATTCGCATTTGAGGAGAGGATTAAAGCTAAGGAGGAAGAAGTAGGAAAATCGTTTCATGACCCCTTTAACTAGGATACAGTTCAACTCGGAGCGGGCGGTTTCGTGAAGGGGACTTCATCGTCGTCATCATCGTGCATCACCATTCGCCACTTTCAGCGATATTCCCCGGTGTGGAAATCTCGCACCCTAGTTCCTGGATGATCGGCTTTAAAATAAATTTGGTGCTTGCTTACACCTTCCTGCCGTGGAATTCGACGGAAGGCTCTTAGATCGCTCGTACTTCACGAGATTATAATTCCTTACCCGTCGGAGATCGAACCTCGTTCTGCTGTTTAACGACGATCATCCAGAGGACAGCCATTTTGAGGGGGACAAGAGCGGCGCCCTTTTGGCCGTGGAAGTTGCGAGTAGTAATATCCGATGGCCTGCGCTACGCGACGTGGCAGCGAGGGTCACTTGGAAAATAAACATCCTTGAGCCTATTCGCAGGGTCTCTTTCCTCACTACAATAGAGTGTGTATTTAAGGATTACGCGCCAAACCGGGGAAGAGCGTCCTCCGCAGCGAAAAGAAGGTCTGTGCGTTTGAAAAGAGGTTGGAGCGTTTGGGGCTCGCGGGGATCAGTTGATGCGTAACTGACACCTCAGTCTCATTGAGCCGTATTGGTAAGAATCCTCAACTAAATGGCGAACACCTCGGCCGTTGTTTGGCACCGCGGGAATTTGCAGGCTGGTACTTCACCTCCATGTCGCCGAGGCAGCGAGGAGCGGAAGTGTCACGGCCGCGTGTTCCCCACGAAGGGTTGAAGAGAAATCGATAAAAGAAGCGTCGTAGAGAAGGAGACAAAGTGACGCGTCGAGCGAGGGTTCAACACCGTCTCCAGGGCCGGCTTGCTAGAACCAGCGTCTCAGCTGAGACTGTGCAAAGAAAGCACTGCCAGAGCCAGCGCACGAGCGGGACTCAAGCTGCGTCTCAAGACGCTCGCGCGCCCCAGCCTTCGCAGTGCTTTCTTTCAACCAGTCTCAGCTGAGACGCTGTTCTAGCAAGCCGGCCCAGATTCCGCTGACGCTTCAAAAGTGACGTGGCCAATAGTCAACGGGAGAACTTACAAGCGCTCGTACCTCTGGCATCTGCTTTCGAACCTTTGAAAGCCGCGGGATTCGGATCCTGGACTATTCCTGCTGCCAGCGGACGAAGAATTCCCCTGAGCGCCGGATGACGACGTTGCCTTAGAAAGTTTCAGAACTATGTGTAACAAATTTATCCGTCCAATCTGCGTAGGAAAAGGAATGATGACTGTGATATTCTTGACTGGGAAAGCCGAATAAATTGAAATATGAATAGTCTCGTAGTACAGTAAAAGCCAGATAAGTACTTTTGCAATCCTTCGTCATCAGTAGCAACATAAAATCAACAACAATTTCAACCACGAACAGTAAAACCAAACGTACAAACGCCACAAGCGTTGTAAACATTATGTTGAGCCGCGCTAGGAAGTATACGCTTACGACATAAAGTCCATGTGACGCCTGGAAACGTGGCATGGACGCAGACATCAGTGGCCCCCATGGGCTCACATTTCTGGCGACGCGTTGCTAAACGTAAAAAAGAGAGACCTGCACACTTACTACCCACTTCAATTCACCGGCAGTTTACTTAAAATATCAACCTCGTACATTTTAATTTAAAAAAATATAACACGAAATTTTGTAACTTCAAAACATCGCTGCAAAACGAACACAGGTCTACCTTGTTTCACGATAAGTCCAAAAGCATCCGACGCTACGAGCCAATAGCGCCAATCGAACAGCATCAGAAGCGTCATGGCTTTCGTCATCTTTCCTTACATCTTATTTTAACTTCCGAAAAAATCAAGCGAAATTAATTCCCGGTTTCTTAGCATCGAAGAAAGGGTAAAAACATATAGGCGAGCTCGTGAGACCATTCGTAGACCACGAAAAAACGGAACGACCAAAAAAAAAAAACGGACGAAAACAACAAGTTGTTTCGTCCGTTTTTTTATTTTTTTATCGTTTCCTGTTTTCGGTTACTATGGGAAGGTCTTAGTATGTGTGTCGGTGGTTGTATCTTTGAGCCTTCAACTTAAAGATCAGCGAACGTTTTGTGTGCTTTTCTTTTCCGCTTGTCTATCGATATCCTTGTTCTTCTTTCACTCAGTACCTCACATTTCAACATCCGATTTTTCCTTGCTCTACCCCACTTTTAACGGATTGGCATCAGACAGTGCGTTGTATATTCCTTTGTTTCCCGCCCACGTAGCTCGTTTTCTATGTGAGAGTTGCTCACGCAGAATGTTCTAGCTCAACTGCTCCTACATGTTTCAGAGAAAACGTTTTCCTCGTATTTTTGTGACGTGGAAACATTTTAAAGAGGCAGCCAAGGGATGTGCGACTAATAAGCAAACATGTAGTAATCGAACCGCCAACACAAGCTTTCAAAAAAGAAAAATTCAAGATTTAAAGGAGTACATTATTGGAATAATATGTCCGAAGAGAAAAAAAAATGTTTGTGTGGGTTTCTTATATACTTAACAAAAGATAGCGTTGAGTAGGTTTAACCTACAATAACCTTATAGGAAAGCAAAAGCTGCATACATACGTTGATACACAAATCGCTTATCTTCTGGGGCAAGACGAGACCGATGGCTTTTGATGGGCGGCTCTTTTTTACCCGCCTAGATAACGTAAATCGCGGTACTTATTTTGTTATCATCATACCGGGCTCTACACCATGATGTCACCTCTCCTAGCTTGCCAACTAATCATATTTTTTCGAACAATAGCGACGACAGATAAGTGTGTATGCGTATCTTTGAAGGTCGGGCTATCAAGGAACACTGAATATTCCTATATCCCATCCCCCGAACGTCAGATCTAATCGGCACGGCGGGGCGCTCTACTCCGCTTCAGCTTACTATGAACCTCAGCGGATGCTACGACGCGTCTTGGCTTGTAGCATCTTGATCGGCTCAAGAGAAAATAAAAAAGGACTAATCAAATTTTTTTTAATTTTTCCTTAGAAAAATTGGCGACTAACGAGGAAGAAGTTTGGAAGTTTGTCAAATCGAACAGAAACGTATGAGGTTGCCATTCCCGCAATCTCTGATCGCCATAAGACTTTTGCTGATGATATTCATAAAGCAGCGTGTTTCCACACTATTTTGTCTCTGTCATATACAGAAGCTTTTCTATCTGTAACGGAGTTTATTGCTGTCCCTATGACGGACATTGTTGTTTCGGAAAACGGTGTTTGTTTTTTGCTCCAGAGCCTTAGATTGTGGGCAGCGAACATACCTGGTGGCATTTCCAACCATGTCTCGAAGAAATGTGCTCATGCTTTGTCACCGTTTTTATATTTATTTTTTAACAAATCTTTAGAAGACAATAGGATTCCCCGCGAATGTAAACTTGTGTACGTTGCACCGATTTATAAATAAGGCGCTAAAACAACGTTACCAACTGCAGGCCACTATAGCTTACCAGAGTATGTTGCAAAACCATCGAACATAATGTTTACTCCAGTATGATTAGACATCTTGAAATTAACAAATTTTTCACACCTCAGCAACACGGTTTTAGATCTGGTTTTTTATGTGTCACACAGCTAAGTCAGTTCTTCCACTACATTTAGTCTTCGTAAGACGAAAGCTTCCAGGTAGATTTTGTACTTTTGGATTTTCTAAAAGCCTTTTATGCGATTCCGGATGCCCTTGTCATACATATATTATCATCACTGGGGCTAATGACAGGTGTCCTTAGGTGGATAGAAAGTTATATGTCTAATAGAAAATGATATGTCATCATCAATGGTGTTTCTTCTCGTTACGTAGAAGGCTCGGTCTTGGGACAGTTGCTATTGTTGGTATGCAATAATAACACCACAAAAATATTTTCATCAAATATAAAATATACGCGGATGATTGCGCAATTTATCGAAAGGTACAGCGTGTATCAGATGTCTCTGCCTTGGGGCAGGACATGGATCTGGTATTATCATGGTGTGAAACATGGAAAATGAGCTCAAACATACAAAAGTGCCGTTAGATTTGTTTCACGAGGAAGCGAAAACCTGTCTTTTCACTATGTCATATGAATGGTCACTGGCTCGATAAGGCTGATAATTTTAAGTACCTAGGCGTTTATTTTTCTTCCGGTTTTACTCGAAACCCATGTAGATTATTTAAAAACAAAAACTAGCGGTGTGTTAAATTTTATGGAACGTAAATTCAAAATTTCACCAGTGTTTCTAAAGAAAGTACTCCATGACACGAACGTACGACCGATTCTCAGGCATGGATGTACAGTGTGGGACCCTCGTAAAAAAGTTTTATTTTTAAAGTAGAATGAATTCAAACTCGTGCAAATCGTTTTGTCAGTGGCAACTGTAATTTACGCTCGAGCGTTTAAAGCATTAAGAGCCAACTTGGATGGAATCTCCTGAGCCAACGAAGGAAATGTTTTTCGCTTCAAGTTAATTTGCAATATTTTTTCGCGATCAAACTGGCATTGATAAAAAACGCTTATATGGGGGTTCCACATTTTGTCTAAAAATAAGCGATTACGACATAAAAATTAGTGAGTTTACCAGCCACAGAGATGTTTTTGCACATTATTTCTTTCCCCTTATTCTTAGAGAATGAAACCGCCTGGACAGTTCAATTATTAGTTCACCTCCTAGCATGTTGTTCTTGGTTTCACAAGAGGCTCGTTATCGTTAAGTGTCCGATTTCGGGGGTATTATTCTAAGCGTGCTTCGTATTGCCTATTTTTTTTGTGATGTTGTAATGATGTCCCCTGGGCGCCCTGAGCGATTTAGGTGCATGCTATAAATCCATAAATAATTTAATACGGTGTCTCTGTCGAGTTACCTTGGGGAGGGGCAGAGCCTTGCTTGGGAAGCGCAGTCACCTGGTGCTTGGATAGCGCTCATCTGGGTGGAATCGCTCGTTGCGTCCGCTGCGCTCCATCGTGAGGTGCAACAAAGGAAAAGTAATGGAAAGACGCCATCTCGAACCGTTCAACAACACACTCCGGCGAATCGAGTTGTCTGACGCAATCGTTCGCAGCCGTCCCCATTCATCGCCAGCAGAAGAGGCGAGGAGAGAAAGAGATGCCTTTGTTTCGAGTGCGTTCTTCTATGCGTGCCGAGGTTAATGGCAATGTGCGTAATACAACGTTCAAATTCACGGGGATGCTCTGGCAAAAGATGCGCATTAAAAAGATAAGGGTGCTGCCGCTGTGGATGTCCCCAAAAAGTTGCTGAAATCGGTCCCGTCAGATAACCCAAAAACAAAAAAAATATTTTTTTGAGATTGTATTTTGTTTTGTGAATTAAGAACAAAGTGTCTATACAGAAACCAACGCACGTGCCGGTATTCATCGTGCGTCAATGGCACATTGAGGAAATGAGCGATTCGCCTGACCTGGATCGCAGCTTGTGCGGTGGAGGGGGCTGCATCACACACACACACACACACACTTACGAATACGCACACGCAAACTATGATACCAATCTGGGGACCTGAATGAGTGCTCTGGAGCCCCAAATTAGGCGTCAAGATTGCGTCACACCCTATACCATCCAAGCAAACTTTGAAAAATAGGGGGTATTTTGTTTGCACCTGGTGCGTCATGAAGTGTACTTTGATGTTTTACTTTGTCTTCCAGTCTATATGCTTGTGTAGCGCTAAAGGTTATAGGAAAATTAGATTATATATTATATTACATTCCATCGAGTGTAAGCAAGGACCAAAAGCATATCTAAGAATGCACGTGACATAAAGCCTCATTTGCCAGGCTGGCTAAACTACGCTGTTTTAATGAAGCTTTTGATTTCAAACGTCTTTGCTCGAAGACCAAGGTACTGAGCGAACTTGGCTAACACCACCTAAAATAATTAAGGGCTGCGAACAGCCTCCACTGGTTCCACTGTAACCTCATCACTCTGATGACGTCAAGGCAGCCATCGGGCCCGATGCCGAGCGTCCTGAGGGGCATTGAATGCGCAGGAGCCTCAAGCTGACACGGCACTCGCGTCCAATTTATGCATTCGCTCCATCTCACCCCGGTATATAGCACGCCAGAGAATCGCCTCAATCGACACCGCCTTGGCAACACTATGGACCTAACTTGAGCCTAATAAGCTTCTGCTCCAAATAGTGACTGCCAGCATACTTTTCTTTGGCGTACATATATATTTTGTTCATAGCTTGCCACATAAATGCCAAAGTGCCAGACATCTGCCAAAATGTGAAGCGTACAACTAGCAACAGAGCCTATATCTGTCACGTATTTGCAATTTAGTCCCAAGGTCGTCGCGTGAAAACTGAAGAACCAGAAGTAAAGCATAACTCTGGTACTTGTTTGGGTATTTAGGCCCAAAAATGTCAGATGACGGCAAACTGTCGGTGATGAAGCCTTGTTTTGGTCTCATGTTTGGCGGATTAGGGCAAAGACCATGACCAAATATCAAGTTTAGCTTTACTTTGGTTCCTTGGGGCATTTTAAGGTCCTAAATTCAGAAGCAAGTGTTTCACCACAAGAACTGTGAGGTACCTGAGACTGTGATGACGTGAAATGCTGGTGCATTCGTTGAATATTCGAATTGGTGTTGTTTCGGCGCCCTGCGGTTTGATCATTTCAATGAAGCAGATTTATTAACTTGCATCGCTTTAATATTTTATTGCGACATAGCCTATAAATAATCACAATATCATATTGAGATAACGCCGCGATGCCTAATAATAGCAGTGTTCAAAATGCCAATGCAGGCTTCAGCGCTACCAGCGGCCGTTTCTTTCTCGTGCGTTTCTGCTGTTTTCCTGAGAACTGTAGCTGCTTTTAGTATGCCCTTGATTGATTGCCCGCATATATTGATTGGTCGTTCCAAGTAAAACTGAACTAACCGGATATGCATGAAGCAAAAGCGAAATCGCAGCCGTCGTCTCAATTAATTTGAGATATTATCCTAGCCCCGTGGTGCATTCAACGTACACAAGGGAACATAAACATGTTCGTGGGTGCCTTGCCAACCGTGTACGCCCAGGGCCTACTTCATCTGGAAAGCAAAGCTGCCAATGAACACACCGGAAAAGAAAAAAAAAAGGCATCTCGATGGGCAAAAAGGAGGGGAAGAAGAAAGCGGCTGCGTCTCCGTTCTATTGAGTCATTTCTGATGAAGGAACGGAATCCGTTTCGACACGTTGCGCTCTATGTTTTGAAGGCTTTGGTTTCAGTTCATTACTTTTCACTATATAGATTTTCCCAACCAGACAAATATTTGTCAAACATGTTTACGGCCCTAGTATAGCGTTACAGTTACTATTACGGCCGTGCTGTCACGAAGCCGCGTACTTACCTTTAACAAAAATGCGTGCATGTTCGATCATTCTGCCAAACGCGTTTCAATGCGGCAGCTTTATAGGGCGGGTGCTGCTCTTAGCTCGGGTGGTGCCTAGGGCAAAATGACCCTTATTTTTTCAGTGGCTGGGGTCGGTTTTGCTCTAAGTTCAGCTGGGGCGTAGGGCAGGCTTTCGTATGGAAACAGATTATGTGACACCATTGTCTCTTCGTGACGCTGCGCGCCCTTCCCTTCAGCGCCACACGGATACAAAACTCTTTGCTTAGTTTTCTCGGTCACCAAGAGAGGGAAAGCGCGCTTTCCTGCCCTTTACATTCGACGTTCTGAGTTCTTTCTACACCACCTGCATCTGCTCCTCTCTTTCTTGCTTGTTCCACCCTCTTCTTCCGCGCGTTTTCTCACAGCTCCTTCTGCTCCTCCCGTTGTTGCGTGTCAGTACCTAAGTCAGCAGCGCAGTCAGCTTCCACGCTAGTGACCGGAGTTCGATTTTTGGCTCCGGTTGCCGTATTTTCAAGACTGTTTACCATTCGCGGACTGACCGACCTACACATTTCGCGCTTAGCGGCCTCTTAGGTTGGTTGGCCACATAAAGCTAGCGCTTTAAGACGTGTTCCCGTATAGCGCTTTATCCGGTGCTAAGTGCCCGTACAATAATCTCAATGGCAACATCTGTAAACCTAAGTGAAGGAAACGCGCTAGATGAAGTTTATTTAGTGAGCACGGACCACCAAGGTGGTGCGAATTGGGATGTACTTTAGACTGAAACGGCAGAGCTTTGCCGCAAATAAAATTCATCGCCGACGGCGCGTCGCAGGCAACCACTAAAAGGGAAGCTGAAGATGGTATACATGCGAGAAAAAAACACTTGCTCCTTGTTATTTAGTTCCATAGGCTTTCCATGTATTGCAAAAAAAAAAAAGGATAATTCGTATTCCGGAAAATGAAACGTATGACAGCCACACGGCACCACTAATTGAAAAATTCGTAGTTATTGGAATAACAAAATGTTACGTCTCCAAACTTTCTCTAACACACAAGACAGCTTTGAGTAACTCAGACAGTAGTTTTCTTTCACTTGCCTCTCTCCGCTTAAAAGTCCCTTGTATTCCGTTCGTCATGCCGATATCTGAATGGTCCCGCTCTCGAGAACCAACTACGGTGATAGGATGATTAAGTATCAGCTCCCAAGACAGATAAATTATTTTGTGTCAATGAATATCTGCACTGAACGTGTTTCACGGAAAGCTATACGCTCACCTCTGGTTACGATGCATTAGATATGGCAAGTTGACTGTATGTACCAGTCATTTTGTTCTTTTAGTATAGCAGTAAAGTGCTGCTACCGCTGTTGCTATGCGGGAGGATGGGGCTCTGTCAAAAAATGTTTGTACAACTTTTATTTCTATGTCTTTCTCTTCTTGTACGAAAGGAAAGAAATAAACATGAAACTTAAAAATTGAAGTAGCTCACAGCAAGGGGGAAGGGGGGTGCTAGTCAACATAGAGTTAGCTATGCAAACATAGAACTTCGGGCCAAAAAACACAGTGCTTTTTTTTTGTTCGGAACGGGTTTTGGACGGCGCGTACGAAAGCAAAGTGTGGGTTTAGGTCTAGAAAAGGCTCCTCTGAACCGGACGCTCTGCCGACCGTCTTCGAACTTAAGAAAGCACCTCAGCCAATCTAAAGGCGCACGCAAAGATGCAATGAAACTAGAGAGGAATTATGAGCCGCCCGCTTTATAGAAATTTGAGCTATAGCGTTACTTGCAGTGAGCAGTCTACTCTAAAATTGCATAGAGCATGTTGCCAGAGAGTGAGCTTCCGCATGCAATTTAATCGTACCCGCCTGACACAAGGTGTGTGTTTGTTTTTTTAGTTTCTTTCAGTGTCGCGGTGGTAACCATACTTCTCGTGCGGACGCCGCTACACAACATTTTGTTTTAGGGTACTCCACTACCCAGTCAATTAGGAGTGGAGCACGCATGTTGCAGTAATATGCAATTCACTGTGCCATTTTCCCAATGCAACTTAATTTAGCATTAACTTTATTTTTTACAGTTGCTGCTACTTTCTGAAGGCACAAAACTATTTTCTTATACGGTAACCTATATTTTATTATAAACTTTCCTTTGCATATGTACACATGCTCCTCAGGAGTGTCTTTTAAAATAAAAAATTATACGACATTGTGTTGTAAATTTACTTATTTTTTTAGAGTTTACTAAGTTTTCTATATCAGGTACGTCGAGAATTGTACAAGGTTCGTTTGAAAACTTTCAAATTGCCCAGTTTCTGTAATTTTCCGCGAAAATATTTGCCTTTGGATTACCTACTGCGTCGTGAAATGGTTCTTTGTGCCATAAAATGGTGATTGGAGGGACGATCCCACAGGGTGGTGGTCTAACGCAGCGAACAACGTTTGAGACAAATGTGGGAATATAGAGGCCCAAGAAGCTCTCACCACTAACACAAGGATTTCAAATGTGCATCTTTAATGTCGCTGCCAAACGTGGATGACGCTTGTACGTCATTTGCTCGTGTAGTCTAAAAATTGGTTCACACAGTTGCGTGAGTTTGACCGAGTGAGACCGTAACGGCTTGCGACGTACGGCTTGCGGCGAATGGCAACAGCTGCGTCGGCTCCGATCGAACGAGGCAAAAAACGGTTTTGTTGGAGCCGACGCAGCTGTTGCCACAGCAACCCGTGCGTCGCAAGCCGTTGCAGTTGCACTCGGTCGACCTCGAAGCAAGTGTCTGAATCAGCCTGAAGACGTCTGTGCGACAGGAAGCGGAAATAACATTTGCACTAAAGGCTAAAGGAATATGTAAATAACAGTTAAGATGAACATGTGTGTTGGGGGGCCAACTTTACACACAGAAGGGCGTCGCGCTGGCAAGACGGCGACTTGGCCTCGTCTCGAGGGAAGCTCTTCTGTCGCCCGAGGAAGTGCTTGAGGGTTGTTGACCTTACACTAATTTGTTTACACTCCTTAGAAGGTCTAAAATCTGAGGCGTGTCGAGCTGAGCTTGCGGGTGCTTAGTGCCACTAAATAAGCTATACTTCAGACTACTACAATTGCCCATCTTGTGACTTAAATCAGGGTAGCCATTTATCTGAAGCTTTATCTGAAATCACAAAAAGCGCTTTTCCGTCATCCAGAAATGTTTAAACAGTTCGCGACAAAGCAAAGCTATATTCGCATGAGCTTCCTAACACCGAAACGAATGCTGAAAAAAATGAAAGCCGTTTACAACTCCCTTTAACGCCGAATTAGAGCGCAGCTCTTGAGGAGGAGGGGAACGAAAGGGGTCACGTGATGGGGGGGTCACGTGACCTGGCGGTCACGTGACCGGGAGGTCACGTGGCCTGGAGGTCACGTGGCCTCGAGGCCCTCATCGAGGCCCTCCTCGAGGAGAAAATTTTCTGCCAAATTTAGCGGGGAAATCTTTCCGCTAGACTTAGCGGGGAACATTTTCCGCTAGATTTAGCGGGGAAAATTCTCCGCTAAATTTAGCGGGGAAAATTTTCCGCTAAATTTAGCGGGGAAAATTTTCCGCTAGATTTAGCGGGAAAAATTTTCGGCTAGATTTAGTGGAGAAAATGTTTCCGCTAGATTTAGCGGGAATAATTTTCGGCTAGATTTAGCGGGGAAAACTTTCCGCTAGATTTAGCGGGAAAAATTTTCGGCTAGATTTAGCGGGGAAAATTTTTCGCTAGATTTAGCGGGAAAATTTTCGGCTAGACTTAGCGGGGAAAAATTTTCACGCTAGATTTAGCGTGGAAAATTTTCCGCTAAATTTAGCGGGGAAAATTTTCCGCAAAATTTAGCGGGGAAAATTTTCCGCTAAATTTAGCAGGGAAATTTACCCATCATGCACCGCGCGGTCACGCCGACGCCGCTCAAGCCGGAAACGGGCGTCTAAGAGCTGCGCTCTAAAAATCGCACTTTTGAATAATGGCGATTGGAAGTTGCGTCTGCTCTGCACTGGCGACCAAGATGGCAGTCCCGCAACAATATCGGGAAAAGAGTGCCGATACTCTAAGCGTTGCTCATTTTGTGGCTCTACGGGTGCTTGTGTTCCTGTGTTCCTGTCCTTCCTCGTGACTGATGGTGCAGAGTCCTCGCCCGGGGACTTCGTTTTTGTCTTTTCTTTCGCGCCTTGCCGGGAGCCGCTACATAAAGCCCGTCCATCCTGGGAAAAGTGGCGCAATTCATTGTTGTGGAAATGCTCGAAACCCCCTGCCACCCGCCACTTCTGGGAAGAAGATGGCGTCTGAAATCCAGCCCAGTTCTGCGCTGTGCCGCAATGATCTTCCCAAGGTCTGCACGTTGCATGTGCCTCTTGCATCGACGCACCTTGCGTCACTTTTAAAATATAAATGGGCTTACCGCTGCATGCACTTTAGCGCCAGCGTTGATGAGATGCAGCATGTTCTGGGACGCCCCACTTGATGGCGCTGTGCACTTCGCATGTTTATCTATTTATTTATTTATTTATTTATTTAATATACCTCAAAGCGCCCTTTCGGGCATTGTATGAGGGGGGAGTACACGTTTTTGACAAAAATATTACAACAATAAATTTCGTACATATTTGCTTAAAGACAAGAAACAGTGCAAATATACAAACTCAAGAAAAAGAACACTCGTACACAAACAAAAATAACATAATATACCCACTCAAAAGAAGAACACTCGTACACAAACAGGGAGCATCATGCCAACCAGGCTACAGGAAAAAGAAATTAAACTATCTTCGCACATGAAAAACAAAAAGGACACCATCCTATGACTCATTCCTGGGAAAAGTGGAACAAACGTTCACATGTAGATTTGAATTCATTTTTATCCGTTATATTTACAACGTGGTGGGGCAATGAGTTCCATTCTGTAATGGCGAGCTGTAATGGCGAGTTGCGGAATTGATTAGTGCGACAATTTGATAAGCAAATTTTGTGAGGATGATCATGTCTGGGAAAGATGCGATGAGGGGGAGGCAATAAGCGTTCCTTAAGGTTAATATCAAAGTAATAAATATTGTGGATGAACGCCAGACGGGAGACTTTGCGCCTGGCGTCTAATAAAGGTAGATTAGCCCTTTGTTTCAGCGCTGAAACGCTCGTGTATGGTGAATAGTCACTATATATGAAGCGCGCGGCTTTGTTTTGAATTTTTTCTATTTGGGCAATTAGGTAATCCTGGTGGGGAGACCATATGATGCTGGCGTATTCAAGCTGAGATCTGACAAAGGACTTAAAAGCTAGTAAACGAGTTTCAGGGGGAGCTAAATACAAATTCCGTCTGATGAATCCCAAGGAACGACTGGCTTTCCCAACTATGTAGTTAATATGATCATGCCAACTAAGAGTATCAGAAATGAAAACACCGAGATATTTATATTTATTTACCTTTTCCAGAGGGACACCATTGATAGAGTAGTTGCAACTGATTGATGATTTCTTTGTTGTCACAGTCATATATTTTGTTTTGTCGATGTTAATTCGCATCTGCCACCTGTTGCACCATGAAGCAATAGAATTCAAATCGTTTTGAAGTGTACAGGTGTCGGCTGTATGTACTATCTTTTTATACAGCACACAATCGTCTGCGAAGAGTCGAATTGATGAAGAAATATTAACAGGGAGATCATTTATATAAATGAGAAAAAGAAGAGGTCCTAGCACGGAGCCCTGGGGCACGCCAGACTTAACATCAGTGCTTGATGATAACTGATCAGAAATTGCAACAGATTGGGTTCTATTCGTAAGGAATTGTCTAATCCAAGATATAAGTGAGGGGTCCATATTCAACGTTTCAAGTTTATGTAATAACCGCTGGTGTGGTACGCAGTCAAATGCCCGAGAAAAGTCTAGAAATATGATGTCGGTCTGTTGGAGCGAATGAACGTTTTCATAAAGATCAGTTACAAGCTCGAAGAGTTGCGTTTCGCACGATTTGCCTTTTCTAAAGCCATGTTGTCCCTCAAAAAGAATGTTATTCTCCAAAACAAAATTAATAATATGACTATATATGACATGCTCTAAAATTTTACAGGGAATGCTCGTTAACGATATAGGTCTGTAGTTATTTAAACATGACGTGTCACCGGACTTGTGAACAGGAATAATTTTTGCATGCTTCCAGTCATTCGGCAAATTCCCTTCTTCGAGGGATTGCTGATACAACAAAGCTAGAATGTCGCTAGAAAATGGCTGCGTAAGTTTCAATAATTTAGTGTTAATGCCATCTATGCCTGGCGAAGAACGATAAGGGAGGCCTTCTATGATTTTTCCTATACCACGTGAACAAACAGTGATTTTATCCAAAAACGCATGGTCATAGGTCAATTCACAAGAAGGTAACGGAAACGATTCGTTGGTAAAAACTTCACTAAAACATTCATTAAAATTGTTAGCAGTTTCAAGGTCGGTACATCTATTTCCCTCCGCATTCGTAAAGCTACGATTAGAACTTGTTTTCGGCGGATTTATGCAATTCCAGAATTTTTTTGGATTAGACTTCAGAAGGCCATGTAAGTCATCTCTGTAGAAAGTTTTTTTAGCTTTTTTAATTTCGAGAGCACATATAGATGAATGGGAGTTATACAAGTCCCAAGATAGATTATCGTTGCTTTCCATGGCCCTGTTGTACAAGCGTTTCTTTTTGTTAAGAAGAGACTTAAGTTTTTTAGAAAACCACGGACGTAAAGGGTTGTTCGGAATTTTTATTCTTGGAACAAAGTCGTTGAGAATACGATTCAGCTGATTTTTAAATGCGGACCAGTTTTCTTCGACCGATCGTAAGCGGAAGGACCGCTCAAAGTTATCTAAAAAGATCCTCATAACTGTGCTTATTTCGTTAGTTTTTGCCTTTGAATAGTCATGAATTTCTTTAAACTGGTTGCGGGGGTGCTGAGTTGCCATTTCGACTTCGATTATCACCATTTTGTGATCACTAATCTCTTCAAGAACATTTACGCGCTTAACTATGTCAGGGGCAGTCGTAAAAAATAGGTCTAGAATGGAGGTTCCTCGGGTAGGCTCAAGAACAACTTGAGAGAGGTAAAGAGATTTAAAAACATTCAGGAACTCTATACACTCGGAAACATGTCTACAGTCTGGTAGTGGTTCACAAGATATCCAGTTAATTCCTGGATAATTAAAATCTCCTCCAAGAAATACAGGACATCCGGGGTAACGAGAAATAACATCATCAAGGTTAATACAAAGATCACGGACAAAATCAACGGTAACATGTGGCGGCTTGTAGCATACACCAACCAGGACATAAGAAAACGAAAACTTAACGCGAACCCAGACCATTTCCAGATCGGTTTTTAATTCGACAGGGACAGAATGGAAACATTTTTTAACAGCGATAAGCACCCCTCCACCTTTTGAATGCAACCGGTCTTTTCGATAAAGCAGATAATCTTTATCTAAAACAAGCTCACGGTTATCAATGTCACTGGAAAGCCAAGTTTCCGTTCCAAGTATGACGTGCGGTTTACAGATTTCGATCGAACACAAAAGTTCTTCTTGCTTGGAAATAAGACTCCTAAAATTGGCGACAAGAAAAGATACAGTTCCCGAAAGGCGCTCTTTTGCGCGACGTCATGATTCAGCATGTGTAGGCACAGAGCTTGTTCTTTCCTGTTCAATCACATCACCCGATTCCGCATTGTAAAAGAACATACGATCGCCAACGAAAAGCTTGTCAAAAACAAGGCGCACACGGGTCTGGGTCGAACGGAGAGGCTTACCGTACTCCCATAGCATTTTTCGAGCATGACGAATGTTAGGTGAAAAGTCTTCATCGATCCAAACACGCCAATTCTCGAGTTGTTTCAGCTTTGACGCATTTTCAAGGATTTCCTGCTTCTTTTTAAAGCTACGGAAGTTAACAATGATCGGACGAGGGTAGTCCCCCCGCTTTCTTCCCAATCGGTGTGCGCGCTCGATTTCTCCGGCCTCAATTCCGAGGTGCGTTTGAATAAAGTTCTTCACAATTTGCTCAGATCTGTTCCACGATTCTTTGTCTTCTTCTGGAAGACCCTTGAAAATCAGGTTATTCCGGCGTTGTCTGTTATCCAGCGCGTCCAAACTGGTTGGCAGACTACTAAGACGGTTACAGGTGGCGGAAATCGATTTGACTTCATTTTCCAGAGAAGCTATTTTTGCTTGGACACCGACAACGTCGTTCTGAACCCGTGCCAAGTCCTCTAACTTTTTTTCTAAATGAGTCACTCTTTCCGTCAGGTTTTTCACCCCATCTACAATGGTAGAAAGTTTGGTTGCGTTTTCCCGTTGATATTGCTCAGTGGACTGTACAAGTTTGTCAAGTGTGTTTTGAAGTTCCTCCAAGTCCCCGGGGCCGGGGTTCAGTTCCACATCACCGGCAAGGATCAAAACGTTGCACAGGCACAAAGTAAATAACAATACGTGAGCTCTGGGGACAAACGCTAATGCCCGCGGAACAAAAAGGTAGCGTCGGCTTGCGCCGTGCGCGAGAGAGTAGGAAAAACATCCTATGCGAGCGCGATAAACGGACAGGTCAACGCCCATGCCACGAAGAGAAGAAACACAGGGGATTTGCAGCCTTACGTTACAGTTTGTCTAACTAGAATAGTATGTCAGAGTTCTCACCTGCAAGGTCAGACAGACAGGGTTTAGCCGCTCGGCCTACCAGGCCGCAAATCCCAGTGAACTACGGTGCGATAGTCCTTTTTGTAGCACTGGATGATGACGTAGGTGCAGATAAAACCGAAGGACGATGCAGCGAAGCTGAAGCAGATCGGTGCCGGCGTCCACTCTTCTTGGCAGGCCGTTCGAAACGACGACGAACGAGCGATCTTGTGGGTTGAGACCAACACCGCGCCGGCAGCTGCGCTCAGCAAGCTCGTGCTTCGACGATTACTGCAAGGTCAGACAGACAGGGTTTAGCCGCTCGGCCTACCAGGCCGCAAATCCCAGTGAACTACGGTGCGATAGTCCTTTTTGTAGCACTGGATGATGACGTAGGTGCAGATAAAACCGAAGGACGATGCAGCGAAGCTGAAGCAGATCGGTGCCGGCGTCCACTCTTCTTGGCAGGCCGTTCGAAACGACGACGAACGAGCGATCTTGTGGGTTGAGACCAACACCGCGCCGGCAGCTGCGCTCAGCAAGCTCGTGCTTCGACGATTACTGCAAGGTCAGACAGACAGGGTTTAGCCGCTCGGCCTACCAGGCCGCAAATCCCAGTGAACTACGGTGCGATAGTCCTTTTTGTAGCACTGGATGATGACGTAGGTGCAGATAAAACCGAAGGACGATGCAGCGAAGCTGAAGCAGATCGGTGCCGGCGTCCACTCTTCTTGGCAGGCCGTTCGAAACGACGACGAACGAGCGATCTTGTGGGTTGAGACCAACACCGCGCCGGCAGCTGCGCTCAGCAAGCTCGTGCTTCGACGATTACTGCAAGGTCAGACAGACAGGGTTTAGCCGCTCGGCCTACCAGGCCGCAAATCCCAGTGAACTACGGTGCGATAGTCCTTTTTGTAGCACTGGATGATGACGTAGGTGCAGATAAAACCGAAGGACGATGCAGCGAAGCTGAAGCAGATCGGTGCCGGCGTCCACTCTTCTTGGCAGGCCGTTCGAAACGACGACGAACGAGCGATCTTGTGGGTTGAGACCAACACCGCGCCGGCAGCTGCGCTCAGCAAGCTCGTGCTTCGACGATTACTGCAAGGTCAGACAGACAGGGTTTAGCCGCTCGGCCTACCAGGCCGCAAATCCCAGTGAACAACGGTGCGATAGTCCTTTTTGTAGCACTGGATGATGACGTAGGTGCAGATAAAACCGAAGGACGATGCAGCGAAGCTGAAGCAGATCGGTGCCGGCGTCCACTCTTCTTGGCAGGCCGTTCGAAACGACGACGAACGAGCGATCTTGTGGGTTGAGACCAACACCGCGCCGGCAGCTGCGCTCAGCAAGCTCGTGCTTCGACGATTACTGCAAGGTCAGACAGACAGGGTTTAGCCGCTCGGCCTACCAGGCCGCAAATCCCAGTGAACAACGGTGCGATAGTCCTTTTTGTAGCACTGGATGATGACGTAGGTGCAGATAAAACCGAAGGACGATGCAGCGAAGCTGAAGCAGATCGGTGCCGGCGTCCACTCTTCTTGGCAGGCCGTTCGAAACGACGACGAACGAGCGATCTTGTGGGTTGAGACCAACACCGCGCCGGCAGCTGCGCTCAGCAAGCTCGTGCTTCGACGATTACTGCAAGGTCAGACAGACAGGGTTTAGCCGCTCGGCCTACCAGGCCGCAAATCCCAGTGAACTACGGTGCGATAGTCCTTTTTGTAGCACTGGATGATGACGTAGGTGCAGATAAAACCGAAGGACGATGCAGCGAAGCTGAAGCAGATCGGTGCCGGCGTCCACTCTTCTTGGCAGGCCGTTCGAAACGACGACGAACGAGCGATCTTGTGGGTTGAGACCAACACCGCGCCGGCAGCTGCGCTCAGCAAGCTCGTGCTTCGACGATTACTGCAAGGTCAGACAGACAGGGTTTAGCCGCTCGGCCTACCAGGCCGCAAATCCCAGTGAACTACGGTGCGATAGTCCTTTTTGTAGCACTGGATGATGACGTAGGTGCAGATAAAACCGAAGGACGATGCAGCGAAGCTGAAGCAGATCGGTGCCGGCGTCCACTCTTCTTGGCAGGCCGTTCGAAACGACGACGAACGAGCGATCTTGTGGGTTGAGACCAACACCGCGCCGGCAGCTGCGCTCAGCAAGCTCGTGCTTCGACGATTACTGCAAGGTCAGACAGACAGGGTTTAGCCGCTCGGCCTACCAGGCCGCAAATCCCAGTGAACTACGGTGCGATAGTCCTTTTTGTAGCACTGGATGATGACGTAGGTGCAGATAAAACCGAAGGACGATGCAGCGAAGCTGAAGCAGATCGGTGCCGGCGTCCACTCTTCTTGGCAGGCCGTTCGAAACGACGACGAACGAGCGATCTTGTGGGTTGAGACCAACACCGCGCCGGCAGCTGCGCTCAGCAAGCTCGTGCTTCGACGATTACTGCAAGGTCAGACAGACAGGGTTTAGCCGCTCGGCCTACCAGGCCGCAAATCCCAGTGAACTACGGTGCGATAGTCCTTTTTGTAGCACTGGATGATGACGTAGGTGCAGATAAAACCGAAGGACGATGCAGCGAAGCTGAAGCAGATCGGTGCCGGCGTCCACTCTTCTTGGCAGGCCGTTCGAAACGACGACGAACGAGCGATCTTGTGGGTTGAGACCAACACCGCGCCGGCAGCTGCGCTCAGCAAGCTCGTGCTTCGACGATTACTGCAAGGTCAGACAGACAGGGTTTAGCCGCTCGGCCTACCAGGCCGCAAATCCCAGTGAACTACGGTGCGATAGTCCTTTTTGTAGCACTGGATGATGACGTAGGTGCAGATAAAACCGAAGGACGATGCAGCGAAGCTGAAGCAGATCGGTGCCGGCGTCCACTCTTCTTGGCAGGCCGTTCGAAACGACGACGAACGAGCGATCTTGTGGGTTGAGACCAACACCGCGCCGGCAGCTGCGCTCAGCAAGCTCGTGCTTCGACGATTACTGCAAGGTCAGACAGACAGGGTTTAGCCGCTCGGCCTACCAGGCCGCAAATCCCAGTGAACTACGGTGCGATAGTCCTTTTTGTAGCACTGGATGATGACGTAGGTGCAGATAAAACCGAAGGACGATGCAGCGAAGCTGAAGCAGATCGGTGCCGGCGTCCACTCTTCTTGGCAGGCCGTTCGAAACGACGACGAACGAGCGATCTTGTGGGTTGAGACCAACACCGCGCCGGCAGCTGCGCTCAGCAAGCTCGTGCTTCGACGATTACTGCAAGGTCAGACAGACAGGGTTTAGCCGCTCGGCCTACCAGGCCGCAAATCCCAGTGAACTACGGTGCGATAGTCCTTTTTGTAGCACTGGATGATGACGTAGGTGCAGATAAAACCGAAGGACGATGCAGCGAAGCTGAAGCAGATCGGTGCCGGCGTCCACTCTTCTTGGCAGGCCGTTCGAAACGACGACGAACGAGCGATCTTGTGGGTTGAGACCAACACCGCGCCGGCAGCTGCGCTCAGCAAGCTCGTGCTTCGACGATTACTGCAAGGTCAGACAGACAGGGTTTAGCCGCTCGGCCTACCAGGCCGCAAATCCCAGTGAACTACGGTGCGATAGTCCTTTTTGTAGCACTGGATGATGACGTAGGTGCAGATAAAACCGAAGGACGATGCAGCGAAGCTGAAGCAGATCGGTGCCGGCGTCCACTCTTCTTGGCAGGCCGTTCGAAACGACGACGAACGAGCGATCTTGTGGGTTGAGACCAACACCGCGCCGGCAGCTGCGCTCAGCAAGCTCGTGCTTCGACGATTACTGCAAGGTCAGACAGACAGGGTTTAGCCGCTCGGCCTACCAGGCCGCAAATCCCAGTGAACTACGGTGCGATAGTCCTTTTTGTAGCACTGGATGATGACGTAGGTGCAGATAAAACCGAAGGACGATGCAGCGAAGCTGAAGCAGATCGGTGCCGGCGTCCACTCTTCTTGGCAGGCCGTTCGAAACGACGACGAACGAGCGATCTTGTGGGTTGAGACCAACACCGCGCCGGCAGCTGCGCTCAGCAAGCTCGTGCTTCGACGATTACTGCAAGGTCAGACAGACAGGGTTTAGCCGCTCGGCCTACCAGGCCGCAAATCCCAGTGAACTACGGTGCGATAGTCCTTTTTGTAGCACTGGATGATGACGTAGGTGCAGATAAAACCGAAGGACGATGCAGCGAAGCTGAAGCAGATCGGTGCCGGCG
Organism: Ixodes ricinus; assembly: GCA_037355805.1. Taxonomy (NCBI): domain Eukaryota; kingdom Metazoa; phylum Arthropoda; class Arachnida; order Ixodida; family Ixodidae; genus Ixodes; species Ixodes ricinus. The sequence goes on along the minus strand of JAZHYW010026929.1, from coordinate 78,149 downwards.
TCCACTCTTCTTGGCAGGCCGTTCGAAACGACGACGAACGAGCGATCTTGTGGGTTGAGACCAACACCGCGCCGGCAGCTGCGCTCAGCAAGCTCGTGCTTCGACGATTACTGCAAGGTCAGACAGACAGGGTTTAGCCGCTCGGCCTACCAGGCCGCAAATCCCAGTGAACAACGGTGCGATAGTCCTTTTTGTAGCACTGGATGATGACGTAGGTGCAGATAAAACCGAAGGACGATGCAGCGAAGCTGAAGCAGATCGGTGCCGGCGTCCACTCTTCTTGGCAGGCCGTTCGAAACGACGACGAACGAGCGATCTTGTGGGTTGAGACCAACACCGCGCCGGCAGCTGCGCTCAGCAAGCTCGTGCTTCGACGATTACTGCAAGGTCAGACAGACAGGGTTTAGCCGCTCGGCCTACCAGGCCGCAAATCCCAGTGAACTACGGTGCGATAGTCCTTTTGTAGCACTGGATGATGACGTAGGTGCAGATAAAACCGAAGGACGATGCAGCGAAGCTGAAGCAGATCGGTGCCGGCGTCCACTCTTCTTGGCAGGCCGTTCGAAACGACGACGAACGAGCGATCTTGTGGGTTGAGACCAACACCGCGCCGGCAGCTGCGCTCAGCAAGCTCGTGCTTCGACGATTACTGCAAGGTCAGACAGACAGGGTTTAGCCGCTCGGCCTACCAGGCCGCAAATCCCAGTGAACTACGGTGCGATAGTCCTTTTTGTAGCACTGGATGATGACGTAGGTGCAGATAAAACCGAAGGACGATGCAGCGAAGCTGAAGCAGATCGGTGCCGGCGTCCACTCTTCTTGGCAGGCCGTTCGAAACGACGACGAACGAGCGATCTTGTGGGTTGAGACCAACACCGCGCCGGCAGCTGCGCTCAGCAAGCTCGTGCTTCGACGATTACTGCAAGGTCAGACAGACAGGGTTTAGCCGCTCGGCCTACCAGGCCGCAAATCCCAGTGAACAACGGTGCGATAGTCCTTTTTGTAGCACTGGATGATGACGTAGGTGCAGATAAAACCGAAGGACGATGCAGCGAAGCTGAAGCAGATCGGTGCCGGCGTCCACTCTTCTTGGCAGGCCGTTCGAAACGACGACGAACGAGCGATCTTGTGGGTTGAGACCAACACCGCGCCGGCAGCTGCGCTCAGCAAGCTCGTGCTTCGACGATTACTGCAAGGTCAGACAGACAGGGTTTAGCCGCTCGGCCTACCAGGCCGCAAATCCCAGTGAACAACGGTGCGATAGTCCTTTTTGTAGCACTGGATGATGACGTAGGTGCAGATAAAACCGAAGGACGATGCAGCGAAGCTGAAGCAGATCGGTGCCGGCGTCCACTCTTCTTGGCAGGCCGTTCGAAACGACGACGAACGAGCGATCTTGTGGGTTGAGACCAACACCGCGCCGGCAGCTGCGCTCAGCAAGCTCGTGCTTCGACGATTACTGCAAGGTCAGACAGACAGGGTTTAGCCGCTCGGCCTACCAGGCCGCAAATCCCAGTGAACTATGGTGCGATAGTCCTTTTTGTAGCACTGGATGATGACGTAGGTGCAGATAAAACCGAAGGACGATGCAGCGAAGCTGAAGCAGATCGGTGCCGGCGTCCACTCTTCTTGGCAGGCCGTTCGAAACGACGACGAACGAGCGATCTTGTGGGTTGAGACCAACACCGCGCCGGCAGCTGCGCTCAGCAGGCTCGAGCTTCGACGATTACTGCAAGGTCAGACAGACAGGGTTTAGCCGCTCGGCCTACCAGGCCGCAAATCCCCATTTGGTCTACTCCTGTCCTCCGACGACCGTTTCGGGGAGAGCCACGCTAATCCGGCCTGTCGCGTACCACCAACAGCACTTCGTTTACTGTCAAATATGTTTACGTTACAATAAGCAACAATCAATGTTACGGCACGTATGAATCGGCTATGTCGCATCACCTCCTTGCTACCCCTCGCGTCACTGCGGGAGCCATTTTTCTGTTTTGCGGACGGCTGGAACGCGTAGTTTTGCATTCCAAGGGTTCTCAGGACATATGCCCCTTCAGGAATTACCCAAAAATCTAAAAAAAACGGAAGCCGAGTTATGTTTATAAGAGCTAGAAGGTATCTGCGCCGACTACATCCACAAGCAACGGGGAAATCGAGAATCGAGATTGTCCTTTCATGACGTTGTGGTGCGTCACGCGCGAACAGCCAATGGCGTGCCGCTGCGGCGATTAGCTCCGATCTCTTTTTTTTTTGTATTGTTGTGGCGTTTGATATCTATTTTAGGTCAAACGGTTGTTATGTTTGGACTTAACAGTCACAAACACGTCAAAATCAACCATTACCTCATCTGTTTTCGAATAGCTCTTCCGCTTCTTTCACGAATCACTGGGAGGCTTCTGAAAAACGGCGCCGTGTCGCAGGAACAGAACAAAGCAATAGTTGCTCGCGCGTCCGTATAGGCCAGTAGCTCTCAAGTTTTGAGCAGCGCTCCAGACGAGCAAAATAGAATATTTGGCTTGCGTTTCAAACGTGCGTCATCACGCTTCCCCACTACAGTTTTTTATACTCCGTTCCATTCTAAGTGCCAGCGTAGCACAGGCTACAAGACCGAGCTCCGAGCTTGCAGTGTCCCTTCCAAGGAAGCACACGCGCTCGTGCAGTGCGAGCATCGTTCAGGAGGACGGGCTTTTGCGAGTAGCTTCGGCTTCGCTATCACGTAAAGTGAAACAAACGGACTCACAGAAGCTATGAAAGAACGCAATAAACTAATAAAGTTGAACGGGTCGCTGAGGCCACGAGCTGCATAATTCTTTTTTTATTTTATTTTTTTTATTTTTTAGGCGTTTTCTTATAGCGCGTCTACAGATGCTGAGAGATGCTTGCATTCGAACGTGGCACTTGCAGAATTGTAAAGTCCTCGATGTCTGTCTTATCAGTGTAGTCATCGCATTGTAGCGATCTGAATGGCAGCGATGCGCTCGTCGCGCACTCGTGTGCGTGACCGGCGCTGTGTCGCTGACTGTGCATGGCAAAGCTATGCTGCTATGATGCTGTGCTTGGAACGCCGGATTGCGGCGGACATCAAGCATGCATAAACAAGTCGATCTCGCGCGTTCCCACAACAATGGCTGAGTTGTCACCACTTGCAAAAGTGCGCGCTTGTATGAAGGCGCTCTAGCAGAATTGAACGTTACAGCGCCGCCTGGATAGTGCTGCCAGCATAACATGGTCGTGTCTTGCGGACGCGCTCGCGCCCCTGCCCGAGAGCAACGGGTCTATAGGGAAGTGCCATGATCGAAAAATGGCGACTCGTCGCTTGCATCAAATAGCAGACGATAGGAGCGCCGGCGGCATGATCAAAAGATGAAGGTAAGTATCCGGCGCCTGAAGCTGCGTCGCCATCTGGCAGACAATATAATCAGGAAACGGAAGCCGCTAAAAGGAGAAGAGACGAGGCAGTCGGTCACCTTAGGCAGCTCAGCCTGTAATCTGCAACGCTTATGGCGCCAGTTGGAAAGGAAAGGTTGCAGCTGTCTTCGGAGTCTCGGGACTGCATGAGTGACTCTGACAGGCTTCCTCGCAGACGACTCCTTCGGCGCGGAGGTCGCGTGACCCCGGAAGCTATGCGTTTCGAGAGCGCCATCCGGCTCTTCTGCCGTGTCCCTGAGGACATTGTCAGCAAAGCTTTGGCTTGACTATAGTTCGCGTTTACAACCACCTGGTGGAAATCATTCGCACAGAGTACGACACTGGTAGCGGGAATAAGCGATCGCCGGTTTTCCCAGTTTTTCTCTTTGAAACCAAGGGACGTCCTCCAAGTTAGTATTGCTATGGAAAGATATACTCTAAATGACTAAATTTGCGTGGGGACCTAGATTTCGCGAATTTCGCGAATCGCCTACAATTCGCGAAAAATGCGTCCCGCGAACAATTTGGACAATATGTGAACGCTACGGAAGCTACACTCGATTCGCGAAAATTAGAACCCGCGAATAATTTCAAGTTTTCAGCTTTGGCCCGATTCGCGAAAATTTGAGCCCGCGAAAATTAAGTCGTTTACAGTAATTTAGTTCTATAATGTAAGCGACAAAACTTCGTGCTCGCTAATGCTATTTAGAAGTAAAATACGAAAATGCGCCGATGTCGTGTTCGCGCTAACAGTGTCGCGATGTGTACAATCAGCGTAGAACACACATCGTGAATTTGGTGTCAGATACTCGGCGGGAACAAAGGTCTTCTCTATATTCGTTGAGATCTCGAGAAACCCAGAGATCCACGGTTCCAGCTTCGTGATCCGCTTTTCGGCATTCTCCTAAGTTAATGCAACCATGTGATTATCTGCGGAGCGAGGACAAGCGGCTCAATCTTGCCACGCCCTCCGTTTCTTAAGCTGTCAGTATCTTGAAAAAAATTAAATAGCGAAACAAAACAATAATTTTCATTCTCTCTTTAATGCAGAGAGTTTAGAAACGCACTTCACTCTGAAAGGAAACCCGATTGTCGGTAGACGAAACAAATCATTCCTCGCCCACAGCAACAATACGATTCGTGCGTGTGGGAGGCGCTTGCGGCGAGAAACGAAAGGCTCGAATTCTAATCCAACAGGAGTAAGTAGAAGAGAAGTATAGCAAAAGGCCAAACACGCAAACTTCTATCGATGTAGTTTGAACTGTCAAATTTCACTCACTTTAGCTTTCAGAAGACCCGGGAAGAAAACACGATCTTTGGTAAAGCGCTGTAAGAATTATTTATGAAAATTACGATGCAAAACGTGGTTACAGTACTTATACAAAAATTTAAACAGTCTTCCCATTCACGAAGTTTTGCACTTATATTTTTAACAACTATTAATAAGATGTTATCTGCGTAGTATACAGCGACCGACAAGAATAAGAGTTTTAAATGAAGTGTCGTTTTTATAGCCTTAAAGTATTATTGGTACCGTTGTTTGGAGGATATACACATCTTTCTCTGAAGGCTTGATTTTTATAAACGATTTCGAACTCTTTTTAATCTACACTTTTTAAATATTTTAATTTCCACGAAGTCAACTCTTTATAAAGTAACTCTAGAGAAAGCATTAAAACACTTAGCGCAGCTTTGTTCAAGTCTCACTAAGAACGGTTCTGTGTTCTATCGCCATAGCATGAATGAAGTATCCGAAACAAGAAATGAAAACGTCAGCCCATTCTGGCTCTCCATAATACTTCAGTCAAGAAGAAGTAACTGCACCTCCTCCGTTGAGAAAAAGTCAATCGTGGAAGTAGTAAAATAGTGGGCCGAGAAAATGATAAGTGAAGTTAAAAAGAAGGAAACCGACGATCTGAAACAAATTGTCTGCCTTCATAGACCGCAGCATAGTCCAGAAGAGGAGAGGAAAAGGGGAGGAGGAGGACGAGATGAGAGATTCGAAGAGCTCTACCGCTTTGCAGTTTATGATCGCCAAACGTCGATATTCCATCGCATGCTCGGGAACTGCTCAAGACACCAGCTCGAGGATGAGCTTCAGGACATCGACTTTTTCCTAAAATGGGAGCACCATGACAAACGTTACAGTCTCATCACTTCCGAGAACACGAGACAGATTAATGCAACACGCTGCAGAATGAGCAGAGTATACGATCTGTAACGTTTTACGAATCATTCGAAGTTCGCCGGCAAAAAAAGGAATTATGATATGCTTCGGTATGTCACAAACATTTGAAGGTTAAAGCATTCAAGTTCAGACATAAAAGGCACGTTTCCTGCGAAATATGTGCGATAAGGAGGCCGTCCTTTTTTAAAACACGTTCACGGATTAGCGCCTGAGGGTGTTGCAGTTATTGCGTACAACGCAGAGCATATTGGCGCAGATCCTTAAGGTCTGGTTGGAGACCATTGTAAGGCAGAAAAAAAATACTGGAACTTGGCTATTGTCGCATCCGGCTTACGAATGGCAAGCGACATTCTGAGTAAACATGGCAACGCCCGTCGAAGACAACGATGGTGTGTCGTCATGACTGATTTTCCGACTTGCACCGTGTCTCGACGTGTGGTCTGCTATAGACGATTGCAAACATGGCGTCTGGCCGCCACTACGTTCCCGCTCACGTGAGCAAGCACGTGCAACTTCAAGGCTACAAAAGCTACGTTCACTCGCATGCTGCAGGTGCTTGCACGTAGGGCGAACCAGTTGGGATGCCATGTTTGCAAACATCTATAGAGTGTATTCACTGGACGCCATATTTGAAGGCGATGTTCAGAACTCATGCTCGTAACGAGCTCCCATTAATAGGCTGCTAAGACCCGCAATCTGGATAGTGCGGAATGCACGCCGGAAAAGCACTGTGGAAGCTCGCTGTGAGCACGCGCTCATCAGTTGAGCACACAGCAATGGCCGTCAATGAATATTCCTTGTATAGTGCAAAGTGAGCGATCGAGAGCGTCGCTGTTATCGGCTTTCTACGATTGGCCGAGTGCAGTCTATGACGTCAGCAAAAGATTTCTCATCGACGGAAATAAGAGGAATGGAAGAACCTGAATTTCGACAATGTTGGCAGTGTTGTTTTCAGAGCGCAATGATTTCAAGCTTCTACCATGCTCGTTACAAACACCATCGAACTTGTAGCTTACCAGGTAACGACGTCACGAGAGAGAAGCGTAAGAGGGCGCCACCAAAACAACTTGCCGCCAATAGTCACTGACAAGTTAAAAGTCATTGTCTCTTTTCAAGTTTCGGTGTCCAGCAGGCGCTCTTTGCCCTTCGCGATGCTTTGGCTGCGCGTCCACGCTCCACGCTCACGACACGCATCATCCAAGTTTCGGAACGTGCGCTGGAATTAGGACAACCTAAACTCTGCAGTCAATGTAATAATGTCAGAGACATTCGATTCTCGCGAGTTTCGACTCCTCTCAGACAAATATGATCCCCGAAAGGGGCAATCTGGTGATCAACTACGGAAAAGAATGCACATTTGAGTGCCTTGCCCCTCTTCCACTTTTTTACCTTCCTTCTGCAGTAAGACTAGACAAATTGTCCCTACTGCAAAGGCACGCATAAATATTTTGTTTGCTATGCACTATGCTATACTAGGCAAAATGCCGTTACCAGATACTGGCTCTGCAGACGACCGCAACCACGTCGTAAGCCGCTTATTTTACAATGGACCTGTTCGCATCGGAGACGCGGCTGGAAGGTGAAGGTCAGTTGCCTCGAAATCCTTCGCGCATACTATGACTTCATTTCTTTGTGTGTTAGCACTTCAGCCTTGAGAATTTTCGGAGTGATTATTTTGGAATATTAGTTGGTCGCTTTTTGCCTCTGCTGTGTTCCTTTATAGCCGAGGCAAAGCGAGTCGAGATTTCAAAAGGAGACGTGAAAATAGAAAAAAAGCATATTTTAATGCTATTTTAGCGGGTCCATTCAATAGAGAGTTTTAGAATAACGTACGCAATTTTAGCGCACGCTAGCGCTAAATTTGTTGCTTGTATTAGCGCACGCGACGCGAGACTGTTTTAGAATAGCGTTTCTCCGTCGCGACGCAAAAGCGCAAGAATGTCGCGCTTGCGACGCCACCAACATACAGTCACAATTTTTATTTCACACACGAAATTCTGTAACTTTAGAAAAGAAAATACGTTTTTTTGGTCCAGAGTATCATTTTAGATTTGTTTAAACATGGGAATGCGACGCGAGCGGTTCACCGGTCGTTTCCGCTTGCGTCGCCTCGGCAACAGAGGTCTCGTGTACTGACCTTCGCACATCGTACCTTCGCCGAGAAATGTTCGTGCGTCAAAAGCATCAAGTTGCCGGGGATCGTTGCCGAACCGAGTACAATGTCGTCCCGTACTGAAAATCGCATTCGCGAGGATGCCGCCGACGTCGCACTCACGACGCCGCCAAAGCAGCCGCCGACATAATCCTGGAAGCCGCCATTTTTTTAACTGTGCTCGTCTTGGCTTTAGCCAACTTCTCATCACGAATCCTCCTTGGAGAAGCGCGAAGACTATTTGCGTACGCACGCCATTTCCGAGAAATAGCGCACGCTAAAATTGCGCACGCAAAGCGCAAAACCTGGTTTGCGTTCGGAGCATGCGGAGTGTCGACGACGCTATTCTTTGCGTACGCAAAGCTTTTGCGAGCGCTATTCTAAAACTCCCTAATATGCCAGCTTTAGAAGAAAGCGGAGAGTTTCACTTTTTTATCATTTGCATGCCAGTGCGGAAATTAGTGAGATGTATCGTAAATTTTGTTGCGGCCTAATGAGATACGTTATGGTTCTGCTCGCACGATTCAGTGTGTTCCCTCTGCCTAGCTCAAGCTTCGAGAAGAATGTCAGCAACAGCTGGTAAATAACGTAGTGCTGAATGTGAAGTACCCGAGGTCAGTACACAGACTGCGCACGAGTTCGGCTGGAGTGAAAACGTGTCCCAATCAAAGTCGTTCCGCGTTCGGCTGAGGGGTAAGTAAGGCCGCACAACACGACACAACCAGTCACGGTGAACCAGTCTCACAGCGAATGATGGAGCTCAGAATATATTTGGACCAAGAATTACGCAGGGACAAACCACGACCTTTTCTCCACGACCTTTCCAGAATTTTATCTCTCACTCGCAAAGAACATAGTAAAAGTTTTATCGTCAAGAACAGCTTACTAAGATATGAAATTGCAGTGTTCCTCGCTTTCCACATAAAGTCCCAGGCATTAGCTGGTGTCAAGCTCTTTCTGTCGGTGATGCCGCTCGACACCAGCAAGACAAGCCCCGATCCGCGATCCAGCCTACTACAATAGAGATCAGTGGGTCTGAGCTAGTTTGAAGAGCCATAGCTACCAGCGGTGATATCATCACATATATTGTGGCATTATATGATAGAAATTTACTGAACTTATCGAACGATCATTATTTTATTTGTTTCAGTAGCAATGAAGTAAATCCGATTGGGGCACTCGTGCGCTCGCCCAATTAGCGCCGATCATGACCATCGTGTCATGGTCACGCGCATGTTCCTTGAAAAGTGGGAAATCTTATTTCCGTGCCCCGATTTCTCCATCACAAACCGTTATAATGATCGCTTCTATCTTACAGTGAAAAATGACCCCGAAAACCACCGAATTTGTTGTAGAAATATGTCTAAAACTCTATCTCGAATTAACATTACAAAGAACCACCAAATATACAATATCCTACGCACAACGTATATGCGAACTCCGAAGAACGAATAGTTGGAGGATTTGGTGGGCATTCATGGTAGGAAAGAGCGGGTCTTTGTCGTTCTGCCAGAATGCATGTTCTCAGAGAAAGCGAGCATGGCAATGCAGAACAACTTTCGATAGAGCCTCCAAGAACCCTCAAAGGTTAAGGCACTAATTGTGGAACTCCTCAAAAAACTTGACCTCCAAAACGTGGCAGCAGGTGTTAAAAGCAGAAAAGCCCCGTGCTGGAGGTATTCTTTGCGGCTAAAACTCACACATGCTGTAATAAGTGATAAGGCGCAGGCGAGATGCTTTGCGTTCATTAGTTATGACAACCCTGAGACAGGGGAAACAATAACGACAAACACGACGAAGTCTCAAAACACAGCTGCGAATTTATTTTTCTGACTTTGACTTGGACAAACCTGATTTCCCGTTTCGTAATAATGTATCGGATAAAGGCACCTGGCTCCACGCATTGTCTGGGTACTTACCAAGGAATCTTGACTCGCTGGTAATAGGTGACCCTTTTGGCATCAGGAGATCCTTGGCTGCCGTTGAGTTCTTGGAGGAACACAACCAACAATGCTGCAGTGCTTTCAGTATAGACGTCAAAGTCCTGTACTATTCTATGCCCCACGAAGACCTCATGAGGAGAGTACAGAAATGTATTTTACACCTGAATGAGTAGATAGCCTTCAGATATCAATGCGGTGTAACAGTCGACGATTTTCTTGAGGTTCTAACCTTTTATCTGAGGTCATCTTGTAATGGATGTCAAGACAAAGTTTGGACTAAAAAATCCGGAGTGTGTTTTGGGTCGGGGGTGGCCCCTATACTGCGTAGAAGTTTTCTTCGAAAAGTGGATCTAGCACTTGAAAACAAGTTAGAGGAACTTACTGCAACAATTTTCGGATACGTGGAAGATTATCTGGTATTCGTATAAAAACTCGATTTTAGCCAGACACTCCAGCAAGTGCTGAAGACCTTCTCTGAACAAGGGTTAGGACTAAAATTCGCGTTCGAAACCCCCAAAGAACACCAGATTCAGTTTCTAGATCTCAGTATCGATGTTAAGCAAGAGAATGTTTGTTTGTCTCACCATCCCTGGACCGCTAAGTCCTTGCTCAATTTTCGGTCCGCCTATTCAAAGCTCATAAGAAACGGTATTGCTGTATTATGTGCTCTGAATGCGCTATAAAATCGTGCGAGAACGAAATGAATGAGAGCGTTTTAGACCAAATATACTAGGCTCCGAGAAGCATGTTTTCAAGGTCCCCTAATTACCGTAGCCTGCGAAAAAGTAAAGAAGAGTATCAGGGCCAATGCAGCAACAAACTGCGCTGAGCGGGAAGTGAATAACAAAAAGAAGGTGGCTTCCATCCCTTGCGTTCACCGCGTTTCATACGGGTTAAAGGGATTCGCGGCAAGATATGAAGTGATTGACGTTTTAGCGGCCAAAATCAAGCTAAGCCAGATTTGCCCCGCCATAGACAGGCGTGTTAGTAAGCGGAAAAAACAAATAGTAAGGGCTGCACCGTAAAGCATGCCACACAGTTCGTATCAAGCACCGTTGGAGTTGTGTATAAGATATATTTCTCATGGGGGCGGATATATATTGGTGAAACGGGGCGCTGTTGGAACATCCGTCTAAAAGAGCACCATAGTTCATTTTAGGGGTTCGCATACTCTCATCTTGCGATGCATTTTCGCGACTGTATGTGCAAGCCAAGATTGAGTGACATCGAAGTTTTGTTCAAACACAGGTGTTTGAACAAAGTGTCTACAACAAGTGTATAGAAGGACACTAGAGGCATACGAAATAAAAAAGCCGGGAGCCTCCTGTGTCAGCCAACCGCCTTTGGCACTAATGGATAGTGAGGCGGCGTTTTTGGATTTGGGCTCGCATCATATCACTTTTTATCGCGTTTAAGACGCGTCATCAGGCTGCTATCAATTGTCTCGTGATACGCAGATGGGGTGTGTACTACAAAAGAGGAATAATACGTCGTTTTCATATGTTTTCCTATTAAAATATTCGAGTTTATATTCAGCGGTTCTCTCGTGTGTTTCTTGTACGTCCTCGTTTGTGTTTCGCGCTGTTTCCTACGATGTGAACTACGTGACTGGAGAGGCGTGTAGGAGAAAATGGTGAGTGCTCGTCTGAATCGCCGACGGGCTTGCTGTCGCAGAATGGAGTAATCTGTCACTGCCAATGAACTTGTACCGTGTGTGGCAGCGGATAAGGAATGCGATACTGCGGCGAGAACATTCAGCCGGCTCTCACGAGACGCCGGGGTCAGATGACGAGACAAGTGACTCGCTTTGTGTGCGTCTCTGTAGCGCTCCGAGTGGGGTTTCTGGGCCGGCAGACAATGCGTGCGCCTAGGCGGGCTGGCCCGCAGCGCCGTGCGCTCAAATGAAGCCTCCGACACAAAGCCCCCAAGTCCTCAACACGCTCGATTTCACATCGGAGGCCCCAGAGTTGCTGATTTACGCTCGAGTGTTGCTTCTCGTACGCTTGGCCGTTCATCGTCATTTGTATGCAGTGGTCTGACGATGTGCTAGCCTAGACATTCTTCTGAAGAGGACGTTTTTTGGGACGCAGTCGGCGCTGGGGCAGTGCGCGTCTCGCTACACCTGGTTGTGGCAGTGTAGGTCGCAATTTTACGTGCAAAGGAAGCTTCATCTTGCGTTATCAATATTAGGATATTCGCTCCATTTAGCGCTGGAAGAAGGAAATAAAAAAACTTTTAATGCCACATGACATGCTTATTCCAGCAGGGCAGGACTGAACTTAGTGCACTCCTTATTATCCTCGAGCCAGTAGTTATTGTACTACGTATTGCATGAATAAAATTGTATTTTAAAATATTCACCGTACTCGATGATAAGTTCAGAATGCAGTACGCGCTACGCTTACATTAAATGCCTCCGACCTTAAGAAAATATCCAGTCTTCAGCTGTGCGACATTCATACGAGAAGGGAAGGAGCGCGCTCACTGATGATTGAGCAGAAACACCACCTGGCTCCAAGTTATGAAGCAACGAAATTCGAATAATATACTGGACGAAAATTACTCTTTCATTACGCCTTCCTGCAGGGTTGCACTATTTAATCGTGTTTACCAGCTTTGCCACGCGTTTCCTCGCGATGAAACGTACGTGAAGAGCGCAGCGCTTTACGAATAAGCAGCATCAATTAATTTCCTAACTAAGCGGCAGATGGCGTCATGGGAGACACTTTTGTGATGGCGGTGACACCCGTTCTCCTTATACGACCTTTTTGATGGTGCTGATCGGAGTACTTTCAAACTGCCTTACTTAAACCTACCTTGAAGGGGAGTATTGCCACACAACCTTGCAACTTAACATGAGGCAGGAACTTGCAAGAAAGGCAAGAGAAGCGAACAATGCGGGACTAAGCTTGCCTGCTGCACTAATCGTAGCCGGTGCAGCTACCGCACACATCGACCACTTTCACCGCTAGATTCTCACGTCGCGTCACAAAAACTATTGTTAGCAATCACAGATACAAATACAACTTTGGCCTGGTTAAGGCGAGTGTGATGGGATTATGAATACTTAAAATAGAAAAAATAAAAACACGGAGGACTCTCACAGACAGCCGCATTCTTTCATATAGGAACGACGAATGTGGTTCCATTCGTCGTTGCTATTTGAAAGAGGGTGGTTGTGTGTGAAAGTCCTTCGCGTCTTGATTCTTGATCGTTAAAGTACTACAACTTTGCGTCCCAAAAGCGGATCAATAAAAACCGAAACAAAAATGCTAAGGACAGCATTGCAAATTGCCTTGTTTCTGGAAGCAAGCGGACATGTTGATGTGTTTCTAATTGATTGACAGCTTAACAATTATTTCTGATTTTTTATTTTTATCTTAGGAACTAAGTACTTAAGTACTGACAAAATATTTTAGCAAACACAGCTTCACCGATTCTCCGTGGGACCACTAATGAGTGGCCAACTAATAAGTTAATATGCAGATTTGAATTTAAAACAGATTAGCAATAAATATATACGTTGTAACGTACTTTATACTAAATAATTTAGTCTTAATTTCCCGAAACGACAACACCATTCTAAACTCTTGCATAATGCTGGTTTTATAATAAAGAATACATTCGTATAACCTTTTTCTTTCAACTACCACTTTTCTAGTGGAAGTACCTTCCATGTAAAAGTCTTCATTCTCCTCTCAGTGGCTTGAAACCACAGAAACAAGCTAAATAGGGTCTTCAGTAACAGGAGATAGAGGTGAATTCTAGAGTATTTTTATGCCGTGAATCTGTATATCACGTCCTTTCTCCCCGAAGATGCAACTAAACGCGAGAAAACCCGAACACCTTGTGACCAGTGGTTACGTCATTTGCAGACCTTTCGGCCGTCAAGTGCGTGTCGTTCGTGCGGACAGCGTGTGCAATGGCAAGCTTGCCCGACATATTCCCTCGCACTAACACCAGTCGTGACGTCTCTTTTGTGATCTTTTTTGAAAATAGCAAGAGTGCGCGTACATAGCTTTGATAGGTGCTCAAGAGAGCGGAGATTCCGAAAAACCGGCATATGACGTCACGCTCTGGGAAGGCTTCAACGGTACTTTAAAAATTATTTTCTGCAGCCTCCGTGCACTGATTTGGAAAATATTCTCGATATTCGTGATGCACGAAACCAAATTAAGAATTTTTTTCTGAAATACAGAATCGCTTCAGTTTCTCTTTAGGTTAAGACAACCCCAAACTGGACATGTGTCACCGAAACTTTTTTTTACAATACCAACGTTTTTTCTTATCTGACCTGTTAATTCTCAACTTGTTTGGTCTTAGATTCTTTCATCTGAATTTTCATAGCAAATAATTTATTTATTGATTTATTTAATTAATTACCTCCAAAGACCCACAAGGGACATTACATAGCAGGGTACATGGAATGCCATCATTGTCGTACAATGTTGTAAGTGTATAAAATTTAAAACCGAATATTATAACGCTAACAGAGCTCAATAGCGCGTAACATGGTGCATGGTCACGCATACCGGCATGTAATAATTTCTAGGTGATTAAAAAGTAATATAGAAGAAACGTACAAGTGATACCAAAAATAGGGTACATAGAAAACCTCAGAGAAAAGACCTACTCAGCAAGGATGAATTTAACGAATGGAAATATAAAGGCACCAAGCGTACACGTGCTACTTCCAAAAGAAAAACAAAATAGATGTCACGATAAAGAGCCACGTAACAATGAAACACACGGGTCATGGTTTGTTGTCTGCGATTTCGTTTGCCAACCCATTCCAGTCGTCTATGGCCTGCAGAGGCGGGGAAAATATATACAAGTTAGTTTATGCGAAGGGAATATGAACTATGTTGGGGTGATCATGACGAGGAAAGATACAAAGGGGGGGGGGGGGTGACGTTATTTTTCCGAAATTCAGTTGAAGAGTGAAAGAGCTTATGGAAATACGATAGCCTAGCAAGATATATTCTCTGCTGACGTGTTTGTAAGCCAATTGATGGCTTTAAGTTGTGTGACGCTCTACAGGTGTGTATTGTTTGAGTATGAATCGAGTTGCCCTGTTTTGACGAGATTCTAGCCTGTCATTTAATCAATTTTGATCCGGGTTTCAAGTTATATGCATGCTGCATACTCCATCTTCGGCCTAATCAAGGCAGTTTATGCTAGTACTTTAGTTTCTCTTGTTGCCATGAACTACGAATGTCTTCTCATAAATCCTAAAGTTTGATTTGCTCTTTTAAGAATCTAGTCTATATGACTCATTTCATGAAAGTTTATGCTGGGCTAGTTAGTGGAAGTTGAACAAAGCATAGGTGTAACAGCGCGTAACAACGATGGTAGAGGAGCTACCCAAGAACAGTTGTAGCAAAAAGGCTGCCAAACCGTTTGTGTCTTGCCAATCGGGTGTTTTCTATAGGATACCCTCTCTCGTGGCAAGATGTATATTGGACAAACCGGTAGATGCTTTAACGACTGGCTCAGGGAGAATGACTACTCCCTGAGCGCTACGGTCGGCGACCATTTATCGGTGCTCTGCGAGACTTGCAAGTGCAAACCTGCCTTCGATGGGACCGCTTTCTTAAAAGAGCTGTGCAAAAGTTTCAGTGCTCTGCGTAAATAATTCGGGAGTTGGTGTCTCGACCTTTCTGAACCCCATTGAAAATTCCATCAAGGTACGTAATTTGGGACACTGACTGCCAGTCAGCAGCCCTGGTGGAACGTGCCCTGATGGTCCATCAGATGACGTCTAACTGCCACTGCCAAGGGAATTTCATCAACAAGGGCAGCATTTATATAAAAGCTCCCATTCCGAGGTGGCAATATTGGATGGCTATGAAACAGTCCTACAAGCCGAGGTGGCCATCTTGCATGACTGTGAAACGGTTCACAAGTCCTTAAAATGAATGTAATTCATAACATCAAAAATCAGGAAAAATGTGTACCCGTCCTTATTTTTCTTCACTTTTGAAATTTGCGTTTTTTAGGCAAAAGGGACATTCGTTTACAAACGGGCCCACATGCACCCTAAGCATGTTTCAAAAATACGCCCTCGATGTCTGAACCTTTCGGGACGACCGTATACACTTTAATTCACAAAACGTATGCGACTCCGTTGAAGCTAGAGAGCAAGCGTGCATGCTACGACAGACAGCCCTGGCTTCCACGGACGAACGCGAGCAGCAGACATATCTGAACTACGCTCGCGGATGCTTTTTGTCTGCGCTCTTCATGAAACAATAATAATGAGCTGCGACACAGCGGTATGGCCAATAGCCCACACCAGATAGAAAGGTATAAACTTTCTAGCCTAAACCTCTCGGACCGAGTCAAGAGCATTTCAGTATTGCAGCGCGAGGTTCCGACAATGAGTGCATCGCTCTAAAGAATGCTTCGGCTGCATATGCAGTTAAGCCTCCAGCATGTTATGCAAAGCACTCGTACATCAATCGCCGTACTTCAGTTCTACTCACCTGCCATGTAGAGTACTTTCGCGTCGTAAAACCCTTCTTTTGTTCGCGCGTCTCCGGCCCAGTAGACCTGGTACACCTTGTCGTCTTCAACTACACCGCTAAAGTTCCTTACATAGTCGGAACTCACGACAGACTGGGTCTTGTCGAGGAGAAATTCTACTAAAACATAAGACATTGTAGAGCCCGGGCAGGATCGACAGGTTGGAGCAAGCGGGCAAACAAAACGAGTCGAGAGCGATCGTTCATGGAAGCTCGGCGAAGCCTCTATGGACGAAGCGAAAGTAGAAAGTGGCGTGTTCGGCGTTTCGGCGGGCTTCTGATCAGGGTTGTCGGGCGCCCTGCTTGTCATATCTCTAACATCAGTGGTTTTATGGGCTTACTTCCCGAAATCGTTTTCTCGAGCATAGATTATTTTTCGTATTCATAGATTTGACGAAATAGTGGTATCCGAACGAACTTTACGTCCTTTGACCGTACGTCTGTCTGCACGTCAAAGCTTTTTGACGTACAGTCAGAGACAATCGATGTACAATCAGAATCGCCACCAAGAAATCTTGACGGCATTTCGCGGCGGCCGACTGCCACCAGGAAACCATCAGAAAGCCGACAAGCGGAGTCTGACTGGAGTTTGACTGTCGGTCAGAGTAACTTGTTGGCCAATCAGACATGCTTGACGTACAGTCAGGCACAGTCAGCGGTCCACTAGAAAACATTGACTGCCAAACAGGGTTACATTGATGGATTTTTCATTCGGGAAGTTATAATAATATTAATAATAAAAATATTAGTAATAATCATAATAATGGTTTTTATTCACTTTACAAATACATATAAATAATGCTGGCCTACAAAAGCAGTATCCTGCTTTTGCCTGCATGTCCTAGTTTTTATTTTAAAAAATGACAAAGATTGAGTTTGTCGGCACCTCTCAACTCCTTCAGCATCTTCCGAGTCACGTGCACTGTAACATGAAAAGAGGACGCGCGGGGTTCCGTTGAAGCTCTCTCTAGGGCCATCGGTAAGCAGCGAGAACTCACCTTTCCGCGATCACGTGACCACGTGCTTGCGCAGTGCGATCAACATGGCGAAAGAAGGAAATGGCCAACGTGCTCATCCGGGTCTGGCTCTGCCCCCGTCCCCCCTCTGGCTTATGGCGGCTGTTCGTGGTAGCAAATAGAGCTGACGGTTTTGTTGACCTCAGATATGTGGCGCCATTAAAACACCATATAATAATATTTTGGTCGATGATGCCAGGTTTTTGACGTATTTATATTTATGTTGGAATGACAAGGTTTATAGAAACATTACCTTTTATCAAGGAGGTATTTGAACAACTTCCTATATTTTTATAAGTCCTCCGCTCGCGGCTCCGCCCGCAGCGGAGGCTCGCGAGCTGCAGGTCAGGAAATATTCTAATTTTTGCCTCGAGATTAAGCGACAGAATCGCAACATTTCGAAGGAAGGAGGTGTGTTTTTCTGTTCTTTGTGACAAGATTAACCATGCCAAAAGTAGAAGATGCAAATTCTTTCAACGTTAAAATCGTTACACAGCTCCTTTAAGAAAGCACCAAGATAAAGTGACGAAGGAAGTAATAGAGGCCTTCTACATTGTTAATTACAGAGCGCAATCTGTCAGCAAGCCATCGGTGGCGCTATCGGTGGAAAACATTATTTTTTTACTTTGAATGGGGAATAGCGATGCGCTGATAAATGAAGACCTTTATGACGAGACAGTTTGGGTGGCGCATGTGTGGCTGAGCGTGCCTTTTCTGTTTACCTGTTTTCTGTTTTCACTAATAAACACTCAATTGCCAGTCAGTGCTCGTCCTGTGTTGTGTGTTCATTTTCTTATGGTGAATTCCACTCGTAGATCCGGAGCGCTTTCCAAAATCCGCGAGGGAGGCAAAATTCCGCTCCGTGGGATATGCTCCGAATCGACGAGCGGAAGATGAACTCGCCTTTTGGAGCGACCCCTCCCCCGCTCCCCTGCTCCGCCCTCGGCCGTTCAAAATGGCCGCTGCTCGAACTTGACGAGCCCCCAACGCTTAGCCGACTGATCTTTCCGACGACCAGTGACAACTGTCATTGCTTAGCTGCAGAAATAACACACGACACAGGACGGGCGAAAATATCCACACCACGGAGCCCATGTCACAAATAACGAGGAAGACGTCCGCATTCGGCACCGTCACATACCTTTCGGCCGCCTCGAAGCGGCGGGGCACGCACAGCGATTGCCATCGGTGGAGTTCAAATTGCTGGTACGACTTTAATAAACACAGAGGTAACAAACAAACCATCACTGGCACGGTCGTTGCCTAATCTGTTCTTGCTTTATTGCACGAGAAAACGCCGGCGGCATGCAGCGTAAAAAAAGTAAACAATCAGTGGCGGCAAAATGAACAGGCCTAACCTTGCGTCGGCCTCCTTCCGATTTTCTGCCGTTCTTTTTCTCGTTCTTCCTCTCACGATCACAGATGTCAGCGCTTCCGATTTGTCACGCTCCTGTCCCGGCTTTCAACGCGAGGTAGAAGCGTTCGAGCCGTCACAATCCCGCGTAAACAACCGATGCATCCGAGAAGACCCAGCTCGACCGACTCGACACCGTCCCTGTCGTCGACGGCGCGGCCAGCGCGGCCGGTCGCCGGCAACGCCTCGTCGCGCATGCGCCACCGTCGTGGGAGGGAAATGACGTAGCGCGCTCTGTGGCGCTCTGTCAACTTCCGTGTAGATCTCTCAAATCCCGCAGATCAAGTTCGGCGGAGTTGGAGGCGCTCCACGGGGCGGTAGCTGCCAGAGATCTACGAGCGGAAGATGACCAAGTCGAGCCAGATCTGCGAGCGGAATATGCGCGCTCAAAATGGAGCGCTTTGGAGCGCTCGAGATCTGCGAGCGGAATTCACCATTAGTCTTCGTTGTTACGCGCTGTTACACCTATACCACGTTCAACTTCCATAGCATGTTTATTAATTTTGTGTGATTCTGAACGCTTCCTTTTTATGCATCTCTTCCAAAAATACCACTGCCGAACAGTCGTGTCTACTAAAGGAAGGAACGATATTTTAAACAAATAACAACTATAAATGAGACACAGCGTTATCCTGATTTCTCATCCCAACATTGAGGAACGTCCAGGCGTCTGCTTCCACGTTGAGCACTTGGATATGTTCTACGCACAGCATTCAACAAGCTACTACGATTACAAAATGGTTTAGATAGAAAACGTTTTTCCTATGTGGAACACATGCTTATTCTGAGGGGTTTAATATTGCTCATTTTGAGAGCGAGAGTTGGCACAGAACGAGCTAAGATATCGCTCCGTTTTACACTGGCACTATTCGAGGTGTGGCAGAAAAGTAAGGAGGAATATGTAATTTTTACCATAAAGTTTTTTTGTGTTTCTTTTTAAATCAAGGCAGTACCCTTCCAAGTAGTACCCTTGGGCAGCCTACGCAACGACTGAGGTGTTGCTTCCATTGTTCGTAGCAGTACTGGAAGGATGGAAGTCAATGGCTGGAATGCCCTTCAAGTCGTCGGTTACGCTCTCTTGAATACCTTCCAAAGTACCAAAATGGCGCCCCTCTATATGGTCTTTGAGCCAGGGCAATAAAAAGAAGTTACAAGGACTGAGATCCATCGAATAAGGGTGGAGGGGGTTTGGAAATCACGCGAATGCCTTTTTCTGATAGAACTTGATCGATGGAGATTGCTGCGTGACACGAGGCGTTGTCGTGGTGCAGCATCCAAGCGTGTGCAATGCCTGGCCGCACAGGTACCACCCTCTTCCTGAGTCTTTTAAATACTTCAACATAAGAAGTTTGATTGATATTTTGTCCTGGAGTCACAAATTCAATGTGGACGACCCGACTGTCGAAAAAACAAATGAGTGCCGATTTCATTTGCCACTCGATGGCAGCAACGTTGATCAAACTTTTGCATGTCCATTCTCGTAACACACCTGACTCACGCAACTTGAGACGCTCTCAACAATCGCGTAGCAACTGTACCAAGTTCAAAGTTATACTGAGTCTACGGAAGAGGTTAACCGAACTTCCACGCGATGGGGAAAGCATGAGCATTGTCGGTTAGTGCACAGTGTTGCCAGTCTCATGCGTAACCTGGTAGGATGTGCCGACCAAGCAGTGTCCATCGTCACTGAGCTCCGTCGTCCCTGCGCCTTTGCTATGACCATCTATGGCGATTAGACGCAGTGAACACGTCGTTTGTTTTTTACCCGATTGGCTTCGAGGAAGGTAGGAAACTCCAAAAGACGCCGTGACGCCCGCTGCTTGATTGAATGTGCTTGGTGTCAAATAGAGCAGACGACTGGTCTCTGAGTGCCGGAGAAAAGGGGCTTTGTCTCGTTCCAGCTGTTATTCGCAGACTAAAACAAATCAAGGAGCACCTAGCCTGGTCTGCTAAAGGACGACAAACAAAAAAAGCATCGTGAAGTAGAAATTGAGTTCCGCGGGCGACGTAATAGAAACCAACTTTGAATTGTGAACGTCCGCTATTTCAGATTCTGAAATACAGTAGCGCACAGAGGAAGGCTCGTCGCGAAAACATCATGGCCGTGAGACACCTCTCACCATCCGTGTGCAAATAAAAATGTAAAAAGAAAAACTGTTTGATTTTGGACACGTGAACGGGTAAACAGTTTTTACTTTGTCGATTTTGCTCTTAGGAAACGAATCTGTGAAGGAGTGCGTAATCGACGAGCGAGAATGTTTCCGTTCTCACGAGAATCCATTATTTGACGCCGCGCTCTTTCGGTTTCCGAGCTAATGGGCGTCAAGCAACAACCAGGATGCGCCGCTATTCTTTGCACGGAAGTGGAGCCGCGAGCCAGATTTTAGCTCTCATGTGACACTAACCAACCCGCCACTATAGGGGGCCCCCAGTCTCAGGTAAGCATAGAACCAAACTGTCGTTCTTTGGCTGCAAGCGAGGGTTTCTCTGGACATTTGATTATACTATTGGGGCAGTTGTTACATTTTCGCAATATCGCGCAGTTTTATCTCAAAACTTTGCTTCCAAAGGCCATTACAAATATTAACTTTAGAAGAGCTATTGCTACTGACGTCAATCAGCCTCACGTACTGAAAGGATTCAGGGCGTTCCTCGATTTCGGAAGAGCAATTTTACCTTCAGTTTACTGGTATTGATGGAACCATTTGTTCGAGTCATAATTACAAAATGGTGTCACGGTGACAGTGATGGGCCGGTTGCAACCATGTTAATATTTCGATTTGATTGCAAAAGTGTAAAATAATTTTAGAAGCCTGATACATGTAGAGGACTGGCGACGAAAACCGCTACCAAAATTACTGACGTTTGCAAGAGGGGTCCCGGGATAGCCTCAGACCGCTCGGCATGACGGGAGGAGGCACCGGCACTCTCCGATCAGGACATTGGTTGTCTGTGTGCGCGCATTGCACGCCGGTCGCGATTGCATGTGATTCTGCAATCCTCCAACAAACATGTGGCGAAGTTAGCGTCGGCATGTTCTACGCGGTCCCCACGCTGAGATTTAATTTTATAGGCGAATTGTTATTCTAGGTTGGGACACTAACAGTCGCGTGCGCGAAGGTAAACATGTAGGCACAAGAAGCACTCATCCGCAGAACAGCGGCGTCATTGTTCGGCTTAGAAGACGGCACAAACGTTTGTGCTCTGTGTTTGCTTATTTCTCTCGCTGGTGCTTTTTGAGCATTTAGATTCTCGAGCGTCACAAGTATTTTATTTGGCATACATATGTGTGCTCATGTTCAGGTGATTATACAAGTGTGTACTCTTTATGTGTGTGTGTGTGTGTATGCATTTGGGTGCTGTGTTCGAGGAGCGCGAATGTTCCGCTAGGTATGGATATTATATCCAACTTTTAAGGGCTACCACTACTTGAAGGTTGCTCGTCTGTCGGTTACTCGTCTGTGTTATCTGGAGCGCATATTGCTTAGATATTGAATATCGGCAAGAATGACATCTTCTATCATTGCATCAGAATAATATGGTGGCAGATATGTACTCGCTGTAGGATCGTGTACTGTTGAAGTCAACGTCGTTCCGGGCTGGCGTATCGTTTTTTTGTTGTTTTTTGTTTTGTCTATTCATTTTTTTTTTTGAGTTTGATATCTCAAAAAATTTGAACAAATAAATATTATGTTTATGGAAAGTCGCCTAGTGCAACGCCAGAGAACTGCGACACGTCCCAGGTTCTGGAGGCATGGCGAAAAGAGCCGACTGCGGCGGTCAAGCTGCGGTCAAATTCCGACTTTCAATTTTTCGGGGAGTCTTTTCAGTCGTCGTAGATGTATGTAGGTACTGCACAAATATTTCCTTGTAGTCGTGGATGGCGCAGTCATAGCTGATGCACTAAACGTGCATTTGACAAGCGGCGAGAAGCGTGCGCACGCTGCTCATTTCACTTTCGAAATCCAAGCAAGAATAGACCTTAGGGATTCTTGACTTGCAATAGAAAACAAGGCACACTAAAAATACCTAAGCATTGACTGCGGCCACAACCGTGTTCAAATATATCAAATAAAAGGATGGGGCCAGAAAAAAACAACAGAAAAAGCTATGCAAAGGCAAGAAAATAATACTAGCAGATAGAAAAAAGTAGAAAGCCGTTTACAAATGTCTGTAAGGCGAAATTAGAGCGCATCTCTTGAGGCATTTTTATTTTGCGATATACCGTCCTATAGAATTTGAGGAAGAAATATCTATGTACAAATGTGGCTACTGGTGTCGTTTCTAGGAGGTGGAGGGGAGGAGGAGGGCCCCCCACAGTACCCTCCTCCATCGTGTCCTCCCCTCTTCCTCCTCCGTACCCTCCCCTGCCCCTCCTTCTCTTCCACACCGCCCCCTCCCCCTCCGGTTACGCCGATGGCGACGGCGATGTCGACGCCGCAAAACACGGGAACGAGCGCCAAAGAGCTGCTCTTTAAAAATAAAAATTGATGTCACGGATGGAAAACGCGTTGGTCCTGCTGGGTAACCGTTAAGTATCCACTTTCAAGGGTCAGTTCTACAAACAAACTAGTGGAACGGCAATGGGTGCAGCAATTTCCGTCACCGTGGCTAACCTCACGATGGAGGCGATCGAGCGGCAAGCCTTAGAGACATTCGCCCCGAAACCCACACGTGTTCTTACGGTATGTTGATGATTGTTTCTGTGTGGTCAAAACCAGTGAAATCAACAACCTTCACAACCACCTAAACTCCATTGAACCGGCGATACAATTTACAATTGAACTGGAGTCTGACGGTTCTCTTCCATTCTTGGACGTGCTCACGAAGAGAAAGTCCAACCGCTTGACATTCGAAGTTTACAGAAAACCGACACACACCGGCCGATACCTGAACTTTGCGTCTTACCACCCTGCAACGCACAAATCTTCTGTGGCTTCCGCACTCTTCAGGCGAGCAATTACTGTCTGCTCCACTGAAGAGGCTCTTAAGAAAGAGGTCACAACGATCAAACACGACCTGAAACAGAATGGCTATCCTGCCAGGTTTTTGAACAACGTGTACAAAAAGCTTAGACAGAATGAAACAAAAGACGCCCCTCCTCCACCCAACCGCGTATGCGTCCCGTACATCAAGGGCCCAAGCGAGACTCTCGCGCGCGTATTACGAAAATACGGCGTCAGTGTGACACATAAACCGGTGTCCACCATTGGACGCCTCTTCTCGCTTCCAAAGGATCGTCCCCCTAAAGAAAAGGCTCAGGGACTCGTCTACAGGATCCCCTGTGGTGACTGCGGCGCCTCCTACGTTGGGGAAACTAAAAACTTCCCGGAACGTCTACGCCAGCACCAGTATGACGTCAAAAAGAATAACGTGCAGGGTAGTGCGCTGGCAGAACACGTCCAAAAAGAGGGTCACACGATTGAATTCAACAAATGCTCTATTCTTGGCACGGAAAGAAACTGGCGAAGACGCCTTTTATTAGAGTCCTGGTACATTCAGAACACCAAAAATAACGTCAACCGATCAGCTGGGACACTGCCAAGCGCCTATGTGTCTGGTTTGCGGTGCATCACGCGAGGCGCCACGAACCATAAAGCACGTGCAGATACAACGGCCGCTTTAAAGAAACCAAAAACACCGGGCAATTTGCAAGACGACGACAAGGACAAGAACAGTCACCCGTGATCAAGGGGCCAAACTGGCCTTGAAACGTCGGGCTCCGTATCAATTTTTGGTTAGAGTTTCCTTTCATTCATTTGTCATTCCTAACCAGGTGGATGTCCACCGAAAGGTTTACGTTTAATTCTATGCGCATTGACTATGGACCTGTCGTCGTCCGGCTTGCCAAACGATTTATTCAACTGACCAACTCCGTTTCAACCTTCAAAGCACATCTCAACTTCAACAAGACTTGCAAGGGACTGCAGGTAATTCCGAAGAGTCTACGCCTAAAACGGCTAGTTAACACACGCGAAGGCCACAGGATCGTGGAACAAGCCGAGCGTCGTCTGCTTAACGCGAGAATTCAGGAATGCCGGGAAACGGTCAAGAGGAACGAATTGGACCTTTTCTTTCTGAGAAGACAACTGGAACACCGCGCACCTGAAGTTTTTTCTGCCATCGACGAGTTTGCCAGATGTACTGCCATCTCATCCTCTGAAAAAAGGGAATCAGGTCACAAGAAGAAGCTCGCCTCTCTTCAAGCGCGTCCTAATGATTCTCAAGAATCTGACAAGATTTTCGTGAAAAATCTCTCTGCAAGGACCCTTTCCGCCACAGAAACTCATGTCTTGGCAAAAGGAAAAAAGTTTAACCTTACTACCACAAAACCACCTATTGCGTCAATGGCAACAGCTGTCGAGTATGGCCTGCATCAAGTAGACCCCGGCATTCGTGAAGAAGCACGATTGAAGGCTATTAGCGTGCTTTCCAAGGTGCAGCGAAGACCGCGTCTAAACTACACGACAGAAGAGAAAGCAGCCATCAAGAATCTCAAGGAAGACAAGAACATTGTCATTCTGCCTGCCGACAAGGGGAATGCGACAGTGGTCATGAACCGTACCGACTATGACGACAAGGCCCACAAACTTCTCGCCACCACTGCGTACATGACGTTGCCAAAAGACCCGACTACCAAGATCCAAGCAACTTTAAACAAGGCTCTTTCGTCGATCTTCGGTCATTATCCGGATTCTCGAAACCTTTACCTGAGCCTTATCTGCAGGAACGGGTCCACCCCTGCATTTTATGGCCTCCCGAAAATCCACAAGCCCAGTGTTCCACTTCGACCAATAGTGGACTTCACCACATCACCGCTACGTGCGTTATCCAACTACCTACATCGGTTGCTGTCACCCCTCACGGGGAAGACAAACACGTACGTGCACAACTCCGGCCACTTCATCGAGCTCACCTCCGGTCTCGAACTGCACGAGGACGAAAGTCTCGTGTCCTTCGACGTGGTATCTCTATTTACAAGTGTGCCTGTGCCTCTTGCGGTGTCTGTAGCAAGAACGGCACTGTCGTCTGACACGAAACTCTCCGAGAGGACTTGCCTCTCCATCGATGAGATTTGCCGCCTTCTGGACCTCTGCTTAACCAGCACCTACTTTTCTTTCAAGGGTCAATTCTACAAACAAACTAGTGGAACGGCAATGGGTGCAGCAATTTCCGTCACCGTGGCTAACCTCACGATGGAGGCGATCGAGCGGCAAGCCTTAGAGACATTCGCCCCGAAACCCACCGTGTTCTTACGGTATGTGGACGATTGTTTCTGTGTGGTCAAAACCAGTGAAATCAACAACCTTCACAACCACTTAAACTCCATTGAACCGGCGATACAATTTACAATTGAACTGGAGTCTGACGGTTCTCTCCCATTCTTGGACGTGCTCACGAAGAGAAAGTCCAACCGCTTGACATTCGAAGTTTACAGAAAACAGACACACACCGGCAGATACCTGAACTTTGCGTCCTACCACCCTGCAACGCACAAATCTTCTGTGGCTTCCGCACTCTTCAGGCGAGCAATTACTGTCTGCTCCACTGAAGAGGCTCTTAAGAAAGAGGTCACAACGATCAAACACGACCTGAAACAGAATGGCTATCCTGCCAGGTTTTTGAACAACGTGTACAAAAACCTTAGACAGAATGAAACAAAAGACGCCCCTCCTCCACCCAACCGCGTATGCGTCCCGTACATCAAGGGCCCAAGCGAGACTCTCGCGCGCGTATTACGAAAATACGGCGTCAGTGTGACACATAAACCGGTGTCCACCATTGGACGCCTCTTCTCGCTTCCAAAGGATCGTCCCCCTAAAGAAAAGGCTCAGGGACTCGTCTACAGGATCCCCTGTGGTGACTGCGGCGCCTCCTACGTTGGGGAAACTAAAAACTTCCCGGAACGTCTACGCCAGCACCAGTATGACGTCAAAAAGAATAACGTGCAGGGTAGTGCGCTGGCAGAACACGTCCAAAAAGAGGGTCACACGATTGAATTCAACAAATGCTCTATTCTTGGCACGGAAAGAAACTGGCGAAGACGCCTTTTATTAGAGTCCTGGTACATTCAGAACACCAAAAATAACGTCAACCGATCAGCTGGGACACTGCCAAGCGCCTATGTGTCTGGTTTGCGGTGCATCACGCGAGGCGCCACGAACCATAAAGCACGTGCAGATACAACGGCCGCTTTAAAGAAACCAAAAACACCGGGCAATTTGCAAGACGACGACAAGGAATCACACCCCAGCAAGCGGAAACAGGCTGTACGCAGGCACGTAGCCAGAAAGGGGGGGGGGGGGGGGGCATGGGGCCGGCCCCCCCCCCCCCCAACCCGAAATCTTCCATTTTGCTGGGACTTCCTCTCCCCTCCCCCTCGTACGGCATTTTGTCATTTTGTCACGTGATGTCACGTGACTTTGACGTTAATTTAGTTTCACCCGCAAAAGTTAGCAGGGGATATGGTGTCATGGAAACTATACGCCACTTTCGTTTCTTGGCTAAATTTCGAGGGGAAGTTTACGTGAAGTAACCCGATGTCACGTGATATGTACACCAATTCAAATTCCACGCTAAGTTTAGAGGAAAATTAACGCTCCATACCACGTGTTTCATTATTTGCTGAAGAGTGCCGCGAACGCAGGAGTCTGGCGTCTGGAAAGTGTCGCTAAACGTCTGGGATGCAAGAACGTTGTAACGCAACCGGCACAATTTCCTAGCAATTTGCCATAGACTTTGTATGCTTTTTTTATAACATTTATCTCAGCTAGCTCACTGAACCATCCTGTTCAATAAAATTAAATAAAATATGGCAAATAGCCAGGCAAATGTGTCGCATACGTGAAACATTCTAGCATCACAAATGTTTTGCGATACTCGGTGTTGCCAGACGCCAATGTTCATAGAGTTCTTCATCAGATAAATTAAAGGGGTAATTCAACGTAATTTGAAGTATAGCCGTCGTAGTCAGAAATAGGCTGAATACGATCCCAAATATCCATAAATGACAGTCGCACGTTTTGTTTGAGCCTGGTGACTATATTTTTCGTTATAAACGGCCCAGTCAGGCAAGCGCTCGGAGCACAGCCTAAATGCACCCTCCGACCTCCCATGTAATGATCTTAATTGGGCTTTTGAGGTACCCGGAATAAAATCATAAATAAATAAAGTAATTTGGTCACATAATATTTGTAACGGATTACTTCAATTACTCGTTATTGTTTTTTTTTTAAATATGAACATAATATAAGAACTCGACGAAGGTCAGCAGGCCAATGAGCCGCATAAAGATGGCAAGTTCAACAAAATAAAAAAACACCGTGAAGCGAAAAAAAAAAAAAACCCGAAAAGGAAACACGTTTTTGGTTTGTTTGTACTACTGGTCACTATAACCCTTGACAAACGTGCGGAGAGCATACAAGTATCCGAACAACAAAGATCAAAAAGAGAACGCTGGGTAGGCGTTGTCACCTTCATTTCCTTGCGGAGATATATGCTGCTACTGAGCATGCGCACCGCTAGCTTTGTCTGCAGATTTCCTGAAGTCATTTCCTGTCGCCGTAAGCTAGCGGGATGGCGGGTGTGGTTGCAGCTTTCGCTACCTTGTCAGCTTACAGGTAAACGGAGTGCCCCTACTCTATTTTTCTTCAGTACAATATTTTGTTTTACAAGAACCACCATAATGCGCGCGTATGAAAAATGGAAAGTTGTGTTGCAGAAAAGTTTTGAAAACATGAAACTTGTTTATGTTGTTTTCTTGATAAAAGTGCAGGTAAAACTTCCCTGAAAGTAACTTGTAACGTAACGAGTAAAGTAATTTGTTACTTTTCAGCGAAAGTAATTTGTAACAGTATTGTATTACAATTGAGGCTCGGTAATTCGGAATTTTATTTCATCACATCTTTCAAGTAACGGCCACAAAACTGCCTTGGGCCAGCTAACCGAAGATTACACAAAACAACACAATTCTCACCTCTCGAGAGCGGTGTGACTAACGGGGTTCTTGTGTGTGGTGTAGTACTTGTTCAGCTGGACCATCGTAAACAACCAACACTAGCCGAGTTTAAGCCCGTGGCATTACAAGTGTGATGTCAGAATTTGAACTTTACGGCTTTGGTTTCAGAACTCAATCACTGCAACCTTCGCCCGTACTTTCGAGACACTTCAAACAACTTGGAATTCGCAAATAATCCCAGTGGTGGCGTCACCAGTAGAGACCGTAAGAGGGCACCCCGGAACGTCTGGTCGCTTATGGAATTTCAAGCATTGAAGCGTGGGTTTTCATATAGCGCGTCCAATTCGAGTTCGAAGGGGCTCTTGACCACTATTAGCATTTCACTGCCGCGGTCACTTGATGCGAGGTCCGAGCTTGTACTGCGGTCTCCCGGCTGCGCCCCACGGCGACCGACTGGCCAGTATCCCCGGGAGACGTGTCTGATCGCGGTCGAGAGGCTCCCGACCGTGCGCACTCGATCGAAAGCGGAACGGCTGCGTTCGCAGTCGGGCGTGTCAAGCCTACTCGAGCCGAGGCGTCGGCACAAGGGTCTTCCGTGCCCATCCGGGTCACGAGGGCACACACACGCAGGAGAGGGCACCTCGGGTCCTTGGCCAACGGACACACTTGGAAAACCCTGGAGTGTAGAGAAGCGCCCCTTTCAAGCTCCCTAGCTTGTGAGCGATACGTTTCACGATAAAGACACGCTCTTACAGCTTCAAACTGAGAAAGATAACGTAAAACTCTTTGAGTGTGCTTATGTCACAATATTAAGACTACTTAAGCCTCAAAAATATGTTGCATTAAAACTTGGGTTTGGGCTAGTTGGTCTATTACCGAATAGAAGGTTAAAATACGCGAACAAACAGGGACAATAAAGAAACACGGACGACAGAACAGGCGCTTCTCTCTCAACTGGTTTTTATTAATATTTTTTCACCTAGATATATACACATTGCCCAAACCACATCGGATTCAATCCCCACGATCAGAACCGACCTTCCAAAAACACCATCTCACTCTGAAACAAATACAAAGACGGAGCGCCGACGCAATTGTTTTCTTTCTTTTTTATGTAGAATGCCTCTATAATCTCTCTTTCTGTTTTTTCTTTTGCCTTCCTTAAAAACTTTGAGCCAGTCAGGTCAGGTTTACACCCACATCGCCTACAATGGTCAGTGAGATGGCCTCCCACGTTGTTGCGCACACACAGATTATGTCCTCGTGCTCTATCATTGAAGCAGCGCCCAGTCTGCCCAATGTAGACTCTGCCACAACCAAACAGAATATCGTACACCCCATTGGTGACGCACGCAGTATATTGCATCACGTGTTTCTTGGAGCACGGCGCTTTTTTCTGCCTTGTCCACATAGGACATAACCTAGCAAGTTTACATGGTGCCGAAAAAACCAAGTGGGAGTTCGGAATTTTTTTTTCACGGGAAAAACGCGCAAATTAGAGTGTCCTTTGAGAGCCATTGTGTC
Organism: Ixodes ricinus; assembly: GCA_037355805.1. NCBI lineage: Eukaryota > Metazoa > Arthropoda > Arachnida > Ixodida > Ixodidae > Ixodes > Ixodes ricinus. Next base: position 48,025 of record JAZHYW010026929.1, on the reverse strand, counting down.
TGAAAAGAACACTTAGCAGGTTCAGATCAGTCGGTCTTTAAAGCGCCATTTGAACACTCTTACGCTAAAAGACCCTTTTTTGGTGCACAGCTCGCTAGAAATAGTCAATGAACTTAGAGAAGGTTTTCAGAATGCTGTCACAGCAATATCTGCGGATGCTGAGGACGTATATTATTCCGTTCCTCATGATGGACTTCTCAAGGTTGTTCAGGATAAAATCAACGAGTCTGGAGAAATTAGATTTCAAAGTTCCGCGGGCGTTAGCAGCGATCATTTTTTTGGAGCTGCTACTCTTTTATCTACAGTCGACTGCCGTTAGTTTTGACGAGCGATATTTTGTACAAAAGTCTGGCGTGTGCATTGGATCGACAGTTGCCCCTGTTTTGTGTAACATATTTCTGGCATCACTGGACCGGCAAATTTCTGATAGGCTTGCAGATTTCCATGTTTTAAAGATGTATAGATACGTAGATGATTATGGTTGAGAAGATTGTCGAGGTGTTTAGGGAGGTGTCAGGTGGACTTAATTTTACCTGGGAATTGCCTGTGAATAACGGCATTCAGTTTTTAGACATTTGGATCCTTTTTTCTGAAAAACAGGTCTGTTGGCAGTATTGTCCTTGCACTAAGAAAAGCCTGGTTTTGTTTGAAAGCTGCTCACTCTAAACTGGTAAAGAGGGGCATAGCCTTGACATGTCTACGTGCGGCTCTGAAAGAAAGTTGCAATCATGAGATGAAAATCAGTTTTGAACGACAATTAAAAAGGTTAAGGGACGCGGGGAACCCCCTAGCCTAATCTCTAGTTGTTGTGAGAGCCTTCCTCAAAAGCTAAAAAGATGTAAAAAAGGCAGCGAGGCAAGTAAAGAAAAGAAACGAGTGCAAGTCATTCCGTACATGCAAACCGTGTCTCATAATCTAAAAAAGGTAGCTGGTAGATACGTCATGAACGTGCTTTTTTTGGCACCGTGTAAACTTGCTAGGATATCTCCTATGTTGACAAGGCAGAAAAAAGCACCGTGCTCCAAGAAACACCGGATGCAATATACTGCGTGCGTCACCAATGTGGTCTACGATATTCCGTTTAGTTGTGGCAGAGTCTACATTGGGCAGACTGGGCGCTGCTTCAATGATAGAGCAGGAGAACCTAAGTTGCGTGTGCGCAACAACTTGGGGGCCATCTCACTGGCCATTGTAGGCGATGTGGGTGTAAACCTGACATGACCAACACAAAGTTTTAAGAAAGGCAATAGAAAAAGCGGAAAGAGAGAATATAGAGGCATTCTACATAAAAAAGGAAAGAAAACAATTGGGTCAGCGTTCCGTCTTTGTGTTTGCTTCAGAGAGAGATGGTGTTTCTGGAAGGTCGGCTCTGATTGTGGCAATTGAATCCGATGTGGTTTGGGCAATGTGTATTTATATTTTAGGTGACAATGGTGTTAATAGAAACCAGTTGAGAGTGAAGCGCCTGTACTGCCGTCCGTGTTTCTTCATTGTCCCCGTTTGTTCGCGCTTTTTAACCTCTTATTGTCAAAAATATCCTCGTGCTGCAGTTCACCTTCAATGGGCCAGGTGACTTCTATTTTTATATTTATGAGAAAGGTGGCGACGGCTGCTCCCTTGTCTTTTGGCACCCACAGTTTTATCTTTATTTTGTGCTTTTTCCCACTCAAGGGTCGACTGTAGCGCCGTTTGGTCCGCTGCGATAGAGCGGGCGTCATTCTTCAAAGAATGTCTTCGCCTTTTCGTAAATAGAGGCTTTCTTTTTTTGACTCCAGCGCAACCCCTTCAGGTCGTAAATTGTGCGAAGTGTGTGCGTGGAAAATTAGCCGGATTCTGATCAACATAGAGGCCACTGGGACGAACGATAATCCAACTCTGCCATGGAATCGTCTCATCCTGTCGAAGCACCCGAATATTTCTCAGACGTCAGCTCCATGTTGTTCAAAGCGCAAAGGGTACTGCTGCTGTGTTTTAACGAAGATATTCTGCCCGGTACCTTGTTCAACGCACGTATGCACCTCGCGTATTTTTCTCTCTTTCTGAAACGACAAAGCTCGCACGTGCTGGTTTACGGGGACAGCACGCTGCGTTCTGAACTTGTAAACAACTGAGCGCTATTTATGTCCCCAACTGCGGACCACTCTCGTGTGTTTTGCGTGGAATCTTTTCGTTATCGAAGACATTTGCTGGCGGGCTCGCCATCTGGAGCTTTAGGGAAATTAGTGTGCATGTGAGACGGTGGAAGTTTATCTGCCCTGCCCAGTCTCTGAGTAATGTAACCATGGCCAATTGAGGACTGGAGTCATTTGTCGGTATTTGTGTGCATTCATCTTAGATACGTGGAGTAGTTTAGTGGTAAACTTTTGCCGTCAAGAACTTCTGCGTAAACGACAGCTTCCTCTTAGGCGAACCTGCTGCACTGCCTGTTCTACTCCGTTTCACCTTGAGTTGAGAGGCAGCCTACGTTACGAGCTCATCGAAGGAGTGAGACAAGGTCAAAAGCGGATCATCATGATGTTTGTCATGTTTCTGTACTTGTTCTATTATCCTGGAACCAATCAAAGAAGAAACGGCTTAGCGACTTGTGATTTTTACGCTGCACGATTGGTCCCTTTAGCACGTAGCGTTGGCTGCGTCTCGATTTTCGCTAAAAAAAGTAATGTCACGAACGACGAGGTGAAACAAAGAATAACCGAGAAACTGAAAAGTTTAATGGGGCGAACTTGTGCCCAAAACAAAAGTGAACAGAAGATAACAACAGAGCGTCGCGGGCGTCGAAGTCGGCGTAACAGCAGGATCAAACGCTGGGGCGAGACTGACTCCGGCTCTTCACGCGGAGCACCTTTTGTACCGGCCTGGGTTTCTGGAACATTCGGCCTAGAATGTTCGGCGCGTAGAAAATTCGTAAGTTGGTGAGACAAAAAAGTTCTTGAACTTGCGAGAATGACAAGTAGAAAAAATAAAAAGACACGTCGCTCCTAGGAATTGAACCCTGGCTTTTCGCGTAGGAGGCAAGGACGATAACCGTTAGGCCACGGCCGCGCTGTCTACGTGACCAGCTGCGCGCGCGGCAGTATTCGCGGCGAGAACAAAGCTAGGGTGCGCCACTGCGCAGCGCGTGAATGTCACGAGATACCATAGAATGTGAAAATGTCGTGTTTTTTTTATATCACCCGCGCCATAGCGTTACGGCGTGATCTTTTGCTTTCGAACGCGGCGCAGTGGTTCATGAATGTTCTGTGAACGTTGGCACAACATACCAGACCGAAAAAGGCCAAGTTTTCATCCATATCCGAGAGAAAAAGGACTGGAGAAGTAGATATGAGATTAAAATGGGGAAAATAAGTGTGTTCTCGAAGTACTTAGCGAATACTTTTACGACAAATCATGTTATATTTTGTAATATGCTTTACTTTTCTTTGCCAGTGTATTTGTTGCGTCCTTCTTACAGATTTTACTGATGATGTGATAAAGCGCAAATAGTTAGGAAGAGAAAAGGGGACAGGACACAGCTCTGTCCTGTCCCGTTGTTCTCTTCCTAATTATTTGCGCTTTTTCACATTAGTTTAACCAACTATCCCACTGGTTAATTTCAGCATAGATTTTACTGGCGGGAGTCGGCGCCAACGATGATCTGATAATCAGTCTTTGCGCTTACCTTTCATCTGAATTGTTTTCTCCGTGCAATCTATCGCGCTGCGAAGAATAAAAAATAAGCCGTTTTTTAACAGTCCAATATGAAAGAAGGCTCCTCTCTCTGTTTTACAAATCGGGTCCCGAAGACTCCATGTTCGAGCGAGTTTTGCCCTTTTTGTGATGCTGTAGCTGCGGCGCGGTGTTGTGATCGAGAGAAAAAAGTATATACTATATCCGTAATGTGTGCGGGATATATTAGACTTTCGCTTACATGTAGACTCTATTGGAAGTACTTTTTTCGTGCACTAAAACGTGCGATGCTAATCGTTTATGCTCGATATCACGAACGATTAATATTTCCTCGAGACGTTTCATGCACAGTAGAGAAAAATGCCTTGTAACGCTCTAAATACTGGTTGTGATCGTGGGGTTTGTTGTGTTTTATTTACAGTAATTATAACTGGTCCAGAAAGGTGCTTTCTACACTCGCAGATCATATATGTATATAGAAAAACCTCGCCTCGCCTCTCGTGTTAACTATATTGTCATTAAAGTTATCACATAACGTTTGCAATGTCACACATGACTGTCATTGAAGCGTTAGTCGTCGATCAAATGATTTTGAGTTTAATTGCACCATCTTAACGAAATTACTCAGTGATGAAGATTAATTGAAACAACGATTTCAAGGAGAACCTTGTCTGTTTCGTGTTTTGTAAATTTTTATTGCGTATAATAGTTTTTTTTCGTTTAATAAATTGAAATTAGTCCTATAAAGTGGGTGCCTCTTGATAATGCAATATTTTTTTTTACATTAACTCGGTGAAGAATTATGGCCATTCACACTTTATATTCTGGGGGCATTCACCTCACTATAATTACCAAAATTGTAACAATGGTGTTGTTGATGATTTTAATAGACATGACGAAGTCCAGGATGTGTTCAAATTCAAACAGATGCAGGACTGCCATTTGTTAGTTTAGAGACGGAAGAATTGGGTGGGAGATGTGGTGAGTTTATCTCGACTGAAGAAAATAAACTACAATGGTGCCATCAGTTGTTCTCCTACGAAAAGGAATGAGGAATTTAGCTGACCCTTTTAAGAAAATTCGTGTATCGCTACGTAACGGAGCCGGCGTTCAAGCACGTATCTCAGGAACACTTTAGAGTACGTTGTTCATGGTGGTTTCGGGCAGCGTGCGGCGTGCACATGCAATCGCGAGAGACCCCGAGTCAGTTGGTCACGATGATGATCGCCGGATCGCGGCACTACACAGCAGAAACCACCGTCAAACCAGGTTCCTACTTTTGCCCCAGTCTCGGGCTAAATACATCATTCTAGACTTCCACCAGCTCGCCTGCCCAATGACTGACTGTCCAGGAAGTTTAAAAAATATCTGAAAATTTTAAAGATGAGTGACCTAAAAATTTACATCTACAGTGTGCCTTACCCTGGGCGAAAATTATAAGGGCACCCAGTTGGCAAAATTAAAGCCTGGAATGAAGACCTGCCAGACGCAGAAATGTAATCCTCGACGACAAAAGCAAAAAAAAAAAGTGTCATAAAAAGAAAAAAGAAAAACACTAAATGTTACAACTGAGACAACGAGGCTGAACGAAGCCCATTCAGCTCTTAGAAGTGGCGTCGGCGTCAGGGTAGTTCTTGCTTTGGGTTGTGCCGTCTAGAATACCTCATCTAGAACAGGAGTGAGTAGCGCTTTCTTTGTGACAGTCTACTCGATGTGACAAGGGGGACTGAGGGCTCCAAAATATATTTGCGGCGGATTTTGTAAACCGGTAGCACGTGTAACCAATATTGCGGCATGTATCCTTTATAAACTTCCCCAACGTTGCTTCGCGTTCTTCAAGAAGTTCAATCATATGACGACACATCACTGGGGGTTTATTCTGAAAGGGGACCTTTCGTTCAAGTTTTGGGGCTAAAAAGAACTCCCGAGGCTGCGTGAAGATTTCTCGATCGGATACTGGCGTCCAAAGAACGAGAGGATCTCCAACCACTGACAATTACTGGGACTTGATAATCCCTTCCACCGGGCTTTGATTCGCAGCACTGTGCGCGTGTGAGGAGCAGCGAATCTTGGGCCGTTAGAATGATGGGAGCATAGGGTGTGTGTCTGGAAATGCAACACCAATATGAGAGCAAAGTGCGATATTTATTTCTTAGGTGCCTCGTGCAGTTGGAATGTAGCAGCACTTTTTTTACGTCTATTCCATCGTTCTTAAAACTGAAAACATAAGCACTCCTGCTTCGAATGGAGTTCAAGTTCCTATTGTTATATTACTGTTTTGTTGACTCGCATGCCGCCTTTGTTTTGTTTATAATAGGCTCGTATGCATTTATTCCCCAAAATATTTAAAACAATATATTTTCAATAATAGAACTAAGTGGTTTCGGGTCGAAAAAAGTCAAAAACGTGGCTTCATACGTGCTCAATAAATAATAAAGCGGCTCGTGGATAGAATAGCTGTATTTTCTACGCTACTAGGCTGCGCTCTAAATGCGCAAGTATAGTTTCGAAATTTTTTTTTTTACAAAACAGTCGCAAAATAATTATTTTAGAGAAAAGAAAAGTCGGGATGGTTCGGTAGAGATTAAAAAAAATGGTCGGTGGCCCAGCGCATCACATTTCAGAGTAGGTGGAGGAAAAGCTCGCTCCGTAGTGCCCTAGGCTCCTGGGCTCCATCCCCCACTGCCATTTTAATCTCTATGATGAATGCGCCGGCACACGGTTGTCCGTAACTATTCCGTGATGCACGTCAAAGACCCAGAGTAGCAGTCGCAGTAGACTGGTAGCATTTCTCGTGTAGGAGCGTCAACCAGTGTATCTATACCTCAAACGCATTTCGGCGCCTAAAGGCAAATCTTGAATTCTCACTATTTTGAAGAAAAAAGGAGGAACCTTTGTGGTGCTTTGCATATCTCGTAGCTTAGTTGTTGCGCATTTATTCTGAATCAACGCTGCTACACGTAGTCTGGATTTGGATCTGAGAGGAGCGTGTTGGTCGCCCGAGCATCTCTGAGGAGGAAGGTGCACGACGCCGCTTGGAAGCTGCATGAGTCAGGCTGTTGTTTTGGAGCGGACGGGAGAGGACAGCGCTGCGCTCGTCCCTGGGAGATAAGGGGTCCAACACTGACGACGCCAGATGACCTTGCGTCCTGGGTGGTGCCGCCGAGGTCAGCACGCGTCGTGCCAAAGGCCGTTTGACCACTGCGTGTATCGCACGCTGGCATGCCGGCGTGTTGGGAAGACGCCGAACTCGCTGCCAGGTCGCTAGCGAGCAAGCTTTCGACAGCTTGTACCGCTTGTTGAGCTCTCGAAAGATTTCCACCGCTCCGTACGAACGCCTTCGTGGCCATAAGTAGTAACAAGCGGGTTCAAAACTTGCTGAAGCGCAGTCCGTCACATTCAAAGCAAGGGTGTCATACAGCGTTAAGGAGATGCGTTTAAAAAAACCGCATTATTTTACAAAAATTGGAATTTATTGTTGTAGCATGTTTTATTATACTTTAATTTGTATATTTTATGTCGAAAAATTAAGCGCCGAAAGTGATCGCGAAATTAGTCAAATTAACATTGGAAGACCTCCTGTCGACCCAGAAAAGCATAAACAGGAGCCACGTTCGTGTGCGCGGTTCTTCAAATAGTGACTTCGCCTGCCATCACCATTATTTTAAAATGTGGGTCTAGTCATCTCCCCTCCATCTCCATATTTTGTAGCTTCAAATTAAAACAAAAAATTGGCCCGAAATATTTTTTTTTTCGGCAGCGAATGCGTGCCGTTACACATCTATGGTAATATTTCAACCCGTTTTTCACTCTTGTTGCAATTTCGAGGCATCTTCACGGTTTGGACCGAATAAGTTTTATTTTATATTTTTCCATGACAACCAACTTTGGCATGCAGAAGCTTGAGGATACGTTAAATGCAACTATCTAGGTTTAGTTGCAATGCATATTTTTTATATATTAGAAAACTTAAAGCTGATAACCCTTTTAAGAACACGTTTTAGCGATTTTTAGATATTTAGAAACAAAGAGTGATTGTGCACATTATTTCCGTTGTTTATTGAACTGAGTGGTTTAAAACGAGAGAATTTGCCTATTTTGCTAGGCTCTATTAAGTGTGTAGAATTGCAGATGCTCCACCTGCACGAAAGAACATCTTTTTTTTTACGTGCATCGCATTTATAACAAGGAAAACAATGTATAGAAAAATCGACAACAAGTTTAGGAATATAATATCGAGGACTATAAACTGTGAAAATTTAATTCAGTTATCGCAAATATCCAATAATGTCTGGAACGCGGCATCTATTGCGCTTTCGATACGATTTACCAACGAATCTTTTTATAGCAAAACCCAAACCGCGTGCGCCAGAAAGCGCGCTGCTTCACGCCCTGAAACACTAATCGCGCGTAGAAACACAGAACAAGACGGTGGTTCCGAGGGCGTCAGCAAATCTGAGTCGTAATGACGTTGCTGTGAAACACTGAAACGTGTTTACCTATCCAGGGAGGTTCTGTAGTAGCAAAAATGCTAACGCCGCCGCGTGTATAATAGTGGCGGAAAAGCGCTCATGTGACCCGATTGAAATAGGTTAGGCAAAGTGCCAGATTTGCCTAAGCGACTTATTACACTGGGTGTTTCCAATAGGCATCCTATGTTTAGTACTCGGCTTTGCAGGTCTCGATACAGGCGGCCGGTGTGTCGTTGTACGTCGTGTAATTGTAGTGCTTAAGTTACTTGAAAACCCCAGGGGTCAGTCATGCGGCCCTGGTAGATTTTAACCTTAAAGTTTTCAACCAGCCTCACCAAATCTTAAACGTTTGGTGGTTTTCGAGCTACCCAAACTAAACATACTTTAGGAATATACAGACCCTACTCCTCCCTGCCTGATATGCCTTATAACTGAATGAAAAATGCCCTTTGAAGAAATGTCAAGAATAATATAAGCCAAAACCAACATTTAAGTTTTCCCGTGTTGTATTACTTGAGAATGCCAGAAGCTGCAATGATACATGGTGTATGACTTGAGCATTGAGCAGGCACTCTAAAAACACATCATTTTGCGTTTTGTTATTTGTTTTTCTGGCAGCAGCTACACCAGCATTCATTTACATAATCAAACTACTTGAAACCTTCGAGAGGAAGTTGTGCTACCCTCCATATTACATTTGATGTCACATGTTTAGATTGACAAGTAGAGCCTCTCAGCCTCTCAGGAAAAAAATGCACTTACTTGGTGAAAAATAAAAGAGATTTCTAAATTGCGTTACTAGTTCGGATGTCTCATAATATGTTGAACCAACTCTTAGTAAAATACGTGACTCCCAATATTTTAGCCGGAGCTTCTTTTTAATTTTAGCAAATTATATCTTTGCGTCAAATTAACATTTAAAACGTCATCGTTGCATCTGATATTCAATAGACTTTTGTGCAATGAACAAATTCCCAAGAACCTACATACATTTTCTTTTTATAGTTTTCAAGATGGATCACGTAAACCTCTACTCCGTTGGTATAGATTAGAAAAAAAGCTTCAAGTAATCGAGGCTATCAAAAGTTCAAAACACACCAATACAAAATAACTTGTCTTGTGCGTCGTCCTAGAAGGACGACAATGCTTTCAGAAGTGGCCCTTCCACGATCAGACTAGTGTGAAGTAATCAAGGTGAAAAATGATGAATGTCGTGATCTTGAACTTTGTTAGAACAAATTTGTGCCGAGGACACCGTATAAAAAGCTTCCAATACAAAGCTTGTCTAGGTCCGGTGCCCCTTCACATAGGCAACACGACACAATAAGAAAATAAAATATTATTACATAAATAAAAGAAGTTCACTCTGTTTTTTAGTTGAACATTGTATCTTAAAGGACAACTCCGCTTCATTTTCTATATTTAGAAAACTATGCAGTCCTCTTCAGTATCATATATGAAGACCCCATGTCAAATATTACGATCTAATTCCGTCTATATATTTAATAAACTGGCCAGCAAACTTTCATATGAGTCAAGTCTGAAGATAAAGTAAGTAGGCAGGCGAGCTGGTTAATGTTGCATATTTTTGAAAACCGGAGTCGACAGACGAAAAAGGGGACAACACACAGAACGGTTTGTGCGTTGTCCCCTTTTTCGTCCGTTGTCTCCGGTTCTCAAAAATGTGAGCAAAGTCGCCTAAATTCTGCCAGCTCTAGCGTGCGACATGAGGCGCAATCATCAGCGCAGTCAATGCAGACGGACGTTGGAGCGGCCAACGTTGAACCACTACGCCAGAGGCATGACTACGTCATTCTCACGTTTTGTTTGTTTTTACTTCTCAGAGCGAAATTGAACGATTGCGTCATGAGCTTCTCCTCCCGCGGCGTTGGCTCAACGGCGTTCATGGGATCACCGTAACGCGGATGCGCTAGTTTGCGATGTCCTGCGCGTTTATCGGTCTTGTTCCCCATGTCTGGTTTCACCGCTCCGCCCCTCTCCTCTTTCGTCTTCTCCCCTTCCTTCTCTCCGCCGGGCCATCACCGTCTACGCCTTGCGAAGCGACCTGCCGGCGTCGCGTGTTCTGTACCTCGCCCCCACGAACGCCACAAGGCCACGTGGTTCGACGTGACGTGGCCATGACACTGACGACACGAGACCAATGTTGCCTGACGCAACCAAAGTTTCGATTTCGGTATCAGGTGATGTTAACATTAAGATTACACAAATAATATTCCACAATTCGCGAATCCGAAGACGTAGAGCTGTTTAGCAGTGCTTTGTGAAATTGAATCACATGTAAGCCTAATTTTTCCGGAATTGAACGGAGTTGCTCTTTAATGGGCAACTCCGTTCAAAGAGGAAGTTGTTAAGCAATTTGGGCAAGTTATGAACATGAATTGTTGCTGTTAAAATATCTTTATTCTGTATAATAAGGAAGGAGAGAAACAGGGACGCTATCGTTGCTCTCCTTGTCTACAGGAGCTGTAGGCGCAGGTCCTCGCGGCGTAACGCGGCCTCCCCTCGTTCCGTCGTCGGGTTCGTGAACGACACGAGTCCGGGAATCTTCTGATAGTCCCACACGGCGTGATACGCAGAGGCCCGTTCGCACCCGCAGTGCGTGCGTGCGGGAGACGGGTGGGACGGCGGGTACCACGCGTTGAGTCTGTCCGGCGTAGGCAGTACGACCATCTGGAGTCTTCGTATCAGGTGTTTTGCACTCGAGAATATCTTGTGCGGCAGAGGGAACCGCCGCCTGGCTAGTCGAATGGCGTTCAGTCGTTCTGACTATGATGCCTCGTCGTCAACGCCGTCGCCGCGGGAGGGGGAGGCCCGGCTGGGAAAGAAACCTCGGGTCGTGGCGTGAGCCGCCTTCTTCCTCCTGTGTCCCGCATGGCCCGGCGTTCACACGACATGCTGCGACTCCAGTGGGTGCTTTCAAATCAGTTCTGTCGCCTATAGGTTCGATGGAACCCGCTGCAAAATTTGGGCACGCTGCCTGCAAGTCTGGAAGCACGGTCGCCCTCGGGCTGCAAGCGATAGCCAGAGCTATGGCCCCCTCCTCCGCGCGGGCCGCCGACTCCATCCTTTTCACCGACGTTACGCTGATCATCTTCTCGCCGTCCGATGACACCACGGCCACTGTGCTGATTCCGTCCTGTCCCCGGGCCACGGCCAAGTACACAGTACCGCATTTGGAATCCCACGTGCGCCCCGGGGCCTCGGATCTTGCTCTTCTCCTGTTTCCGTCTCCCTCCGAATGCAGGTGTTTCGGTATTCCGCTGACATAGCTCTTAACTCTGACTTCTCGAGGAAGATCCTCGGATGGAGGGTCCCGGCTCCCATCAGCCTCCAGATTCAGCTTCCCCAGCAGCCACCTGCCGTTGACCGTCTGGGTCCATCCGTTTGAGCTGCGCGGCAACCTGTGCGTCTCCCTGTTCCTCCAAAGTGTGTACACAAAACACTCCATGAGCCGCTCGGTGGGTGCACTCTCTGGTACGCCCAGTGGCGACTTGAAGGCCTTCTTGATCACGACGGTCAGCTTCCCGAGTTCGGTCTTCGTGAGGCGAAGGTAGGCCGCCACGTACGTAATTGATGGACTGAAGTGCATAATTAGTACGGAAATGGGGAACGAGCCAGAATTCCTGGCGTCAGATGCTGATTATAGATTCCCCTTTTGTCAAGTCTGAAAGACGAGACAAAAGAGACACGAATAAATACAAACATAATAAGCAATAGCCGTAGACACTGGCAACTTTAATGACACTCTGTCTAGAACATAATGGTTCTGCATGAGTCTCGTGCAAAAACGTTATCGATGAAATACGGTATTTCTTTTCTATAGAATCATTAGGTTTCTATATTAGCTTTAGTTGTGGTACCCTCACAATGTGGCAAATGGTTAATCTGTGAACCAAGAAAAGGGTGATATATTTGAACCTTAATATTAGTAGGCAAAATAGGAGTGCAATGACCCATGATGCCAACCCTGCTTGCCAGTTTGTAACTAAGTATTCTACATGATATTCTATTGCATTTGATCCGAACAAATATGGCACCTAGAGTTTTGTGCTGGTTTCTTATTCAAATCTGGCTGCTACCAATGTTTATAGTCATAATTGTTTTACACTAAGCTCATTTATGGTTTTAAATGCAAACGTTTTGACTTGGCAAAATTTATTTTCAGATAACCTTTTCTTTCTATAAAATTAATTTTTTAGAGATCATTTTCGTTAGCTCTACGTTCACTCATATGCGTCGCAGATAGAAAGATACTAATGTCCTCAGTACACATGATAACACGTGACTCTCGGTTAGTATTGACGATATCATTAGTATAAACATTAAATAACAGGGGGCCAAGTGTGCTGCCTTGAGGTGCACCATACTTCAAGAATAGAAAATAAGAAACACAATCATTTACAGAGACATCGTGCTTGCGGTTTTCTGGATACGAATGATTAAGTGATAAAGATGTTCCCCGCACACCATAACCTGTGAATTTAGTAAGGAGCGCAGTGTGCTTAACACAGTCGAAAGCTTTACTGAAGTAAATGAAAAGTCCAAGCTTCAACTGTCTCTCTTCCATATTAGGTAATATAACTTCCGTTTTGCAATAACAGAGCATCCTTGGTTGACTTTGTATTGCCAAATCCAAAATAAAAGGCAGTACTGAACGCCTAATAAAAAAAATGTGAACGTCGTAAAATTAATGTGTCTAGTCCAGTTGAAAACATGGTCAAGATAGAAATGGCTCTATAACTTGTAACTGCATTTCTATCGCCTCCCTTGTGCAAAACGGATAAGTTCGCAAGCTTAAACTTATTTGGAAATATGCCACAATTGGCAAAGCTAAGTTGAGTTTACATACTCAAAATGGGGATATCCAATCCCGTGTGAATTTAACCGGTATTATTTACATGCGATCTAGATCTCGGCTTTTGCTATTATTAAATCTTACAAATAGATTATATCTTGCGGATTCATCCGTAGGTGCAAGAAAAACTGTTTCATCTTCCCTATTCAAGATAGACGAGGTACCACGCCAATCGAGGGCGCTGGAAAGCAAGTTAATGAAAAAGCGGTTAATATGATAGTGTGATAATATTTATTTTGCAACTCAGATAGACCAAAGCTTCGTAGCGAATTCCTGCAGCATAAAAACAACAAAAAACGTAAGTGAGGATGTTCTGGTGGCTTTACAAAAATGAGAAAAGAGGTAACTATGGTTAGGGTGGGGCTTGTGAATGGGGTTGAGCTGATGACGTTGTGAGTTTTAGTTATAAATTATATATAAACATAAAATAGCGCTATAGTTGTATCTGTGAGATTATTTCACCAAATAAAAATATATAAATATTTTTTAAGGTTTTTCAGATGCCTTGGTGGCTCCGCATCCACTTCCTGCCTCCGTCGAGTACGGACGCGTAATGACAAGCTCCGTCGGAGCGACAACAATAGCCATGGTCGGCGAAGGTATCTTTGTTTCTGCTGCATCTACTGATCACAAGACAGTTGTGCCTACTCTGAAGGGTGGGCACATGGTGACGGATGCCGTATTTTTACACTGCGATGTACGAAACCGCCCTCATCTTATTCAAGATTTCAAGCAAGAGCTCAAACAACTGCAAGTCCGTACAGAATTGGCGTGAGCGGTCGTAAACCAATTGAATCAGGTTTGAATGCTGCGGTTGCACTCAGTATCCTCGAAATTTCGTGTAATGGAATCCAGCAAAGTGAAAGGGGGCGTTGCCTCTTGTTTGGCCCTGTCAACGGGATGTCAAGTTGTCAAGGGTCAAGCACTGGGATCTTGCAACTTACACAACTACCAGGTGCGTAGGGAACTTAGGCGCTTTGGCAAATTCTAAGACATTTGCAGAAATCATTTCCGTAAAAAAGGCTTCGCAACAGGTTGCTGTGGCACATTGTGAGATCGAAAAAAGCCGCGTCATGGCCAAGTTTCGGATCCCTGTGGATGACCGTAATTTCTAACGCTCACTGTTTGTGTCTATCATGGGACGATGTGTACCTAGCTGATGGCGGTTCAGCAGAGCGGGATCTTTTATTCTGCGTGTGATTGAAAAAAGAAAAAAATAATCTGAATGGAAACCACGTTTAAACTGATCGAACCTATCCGATGTGCTACGTTAAATGTGCGAGTATCGAATAGAAAAATACAGTTTTAACTACAAAATCTACTAAATAAAACAAAAATGTATAGGTAAATTAGCCGTACAGGAAAAGTAATTGATTTAAAAAAAGCCATCAGTAATGTTCTGAATAATGTTTCATAGCGATTCCGTACCTTGTGTATTGATTTTTGCGTTTTGTTTTTATTGTTCAATTTGTATAGATATTTAGTTATCCCACTCCTCACTGTAATGCCTTCGGGCGCTGAGAGTATAATAAATAAAATGAAATGAAATGATGAAACCATCGCGCAGGCTTGAATACATCTTTTGAGCAGATAAAAGTTATGACGTCACCCATGCCGTCGGCATGTCGGTGGAATTTTTGTTTGTTTCCAGCAAAAAAATATTGATCGCACTGATCTGAATATTGTCACCGATGGCGAATGCTGTCTTATTATTTGTGATTTTACAATACAAAATTAGTTGTGGAGGGTGCCGTGTGTTTACGCACCAAACCAGGTTAATGAACGTGAAGCCTTTTTTCAGCACTCATACATCCTGTAGATTTTGGAAAACAGGGTTGGCTTACTTTTGCATGAACCAGATTTTCGTAAACGTTTTGCGGTCTTCAATAAACTACTCTTGGCGCGTCATGAAAGATGGCTTTCATTTTTGTCAGAGTGTTGCAGCAATTGCTGATGTTTTCTTCAAATTCATATGATGGCTGGAAGGTTATTGTTAAGGTCCGTTCACACTCTTGCAACCGAGTTCGACCGAGAGTTAAGCCTCTTGCGATCTCTTAGGACCAGCTCCGCTGCAGCCGAGCTGGTCCTAAGAGATCACAAGAGGCTTAAAAACCGGTTTGGTCTCTCTCGGTCGAACTCGGTCGCAAGAGTGTGAACGGGCCTTTATACGTAAGTGTGCGGTTTACAGTACTGGTCGATTTACATGGTGCAGTCAATTTGGAGAGTACGGCTTTTCGGAATGTTTCGCGCGCCCTGCTCATCGCATCATTAACTAAATCGGCAGCATAGTCATGCTTTTTAAACGCCTCTTTTAGTTTCTCTAGATTCTTATCTAAATCGTTATCGTTCAAGCAAATTCGGCGGCATCAAAGGGCTTGACTGTGGAGATCGTTGTCTCCACCAGGCGCCCTTGATTTGCGCCGAGCTTCCCCGGAGGGATCGCCGAACCGTGTCTCGGTTTTAGCAGACAATCTTTCGAGTTTTTATTACGCTTCTTTTAGCGCGAGGCAAGTTTATGTAAAGCGCAATTTTCTAGCGTGTTTCTCTTACTAGCCCAATTATTCAAAATTAAATGTTTTTTTTTTTTCAGATCACCGTGCATAGTGCATTTGTGTGTGCCGTATTGGCTCATCGTTGTACGGAGGCGGTCGGTCGGAGGCGCTGCGGCGCATTCTCGAGATTGTCGCGTTGCGCCAGCTGTCCACAGCACATCGAACTAGGCTAGCCAATGCCGTCATCCTGTGATCACCCGGCCTCAGCGGCGTCGGTGTCGTCCCTCGTCAAGATATTCGAAATAACATCGCTCGTGACATTTTTTTTTCGTTTAGGTACGGTTTAGCAACTTAAATGCACACTACTGGATCGTTTATAGCGCGTAGCTCTCACGTAATTGCTCGCTAGGGAACCAAGAGTTGTCGCGCACCCACCTATACAAATACGGTAAACACAGGACAAGCATAAGTATTTCTCTCCCGCTTTCATGGCAGCCGGAAGTGGCGCGGGCACCCTGTATAAAAGCTCGGTGACGCGCATAGTTATACTTTGTGACGCGTCAGGGGTTGCATTCTTTAGCCGGCGTTTTGGAAAGGCAAACGGAAAGTCTTGTAATAAAGGTCTTAGGCCATGAAAATGAAATTCCATTCGAACTAATAAAAAATATAGGTATAGGAAACGGTTGCAATGTGGCAGACTGTATTTCCGTAGTGAAGTAAGATGCCTCGAATAAATATTAGCACTTAAGGATATTGTCAATTAGGTAAAAATAAACAACTGGGGGAAAACTCATCCAGGAACAATCTGATTGGGCTGTAACGATCCTCTTTGTATAGGTGTTTTCCTGCCCAGCATACAAAAATACATCCCCACTAAAAAAACCAGAATACTAAATCGGGACTTTAGTTCTGGGAACTTAAAATCAGTAAGCATGATACTAGCGTGAAAATGAAGTTAACTATAAGCGATTTCACGAAGAAAATTACAAAAGATATATCGGGCTTTTATAAAGCGATAACTTTATGGGCGACACTTCGCAGAGATTTTTTCTTCGTCGCTTATCGTCGCCGCGTGCGCGAAAAAGTAAAAAAAAATATATATTTCTTCTCTTTATCTTTTTTAGCACCTTGAACTGTGGTGCAGGAAAAGAAAATTTTTGGTCGATGGAACAGACTCAGAAAGGAACGTCTTAACTACCACCAGCTCATCTCCACACTTACAATCTGTTTCCCTTCTTCTCTCCCCACTTTCCGCGAAGAAAGTGAAGTCGGGACCAGGGTGTAAGATAGACAGGTGGGGAAACGGCCCATAGAAGCCTACCGCAGCGCCGTGACCGGATTGTGTACTCGTCTGCTTGCGGGTACCCCCCAATTGCGACAGATGGCGCTGCGGCGAGAGGAAAAAAACGGAATCGGATTTGCATGGAACTCTATGGGAGAGTGCGCAAAATAAACCGAGAGCACGAAAGTCCTGCATTGAAAATCCACGAGAAACCATCTCCGTCAGTTTAGCCGGTCGCCACCGGTCGCCCACCCAGAGTGAGAGTTCGCGGTGCTCCACATAGATGGCGCCACAGAAAAAGAGAAACCCGAGGGGTACACAATCCGGTCGCTCATTCCGTACTCGTTTCCCCACCTGTCTATCTTACACCCTGGTCGGGACTCCGTCCGGCGTGCCGCGCAAAGCGAGACCAAGGCAGGCAAAGAGGGCAGCCGTGGTGTCGCACCAAGCATTGCGCAACCGAGGGGCAATCGTCGTGTCGTCTGCTTGAAATAATTCTTCTCAAACATTATTCGCGCTATTTTAAATTCCGCTTTGGCAGTATCCAGTTGCAACGCGTAGTGTTGGTTGGTGTTAGAAACTCCCAGCGCGTTTACCCACTTCACGTATCACTGGCTTCAGTGGCATCCGCGACGCGAACCACGACGGCTATGAGAATTAACCACGTCGCACCTCCGTTATCAAATGCGTGAAGGCACCATTCCTCGCTCATTGAGCGACCCTGCTACAACTATCGCTTTTGTTTCTTCGCACATTTTGGGCGAAAAATACGATTTTGTTTCTGTTCTTACTTTCAGAAGCATCACATACAATGTTTTGATGCGCCCGACCATCCATACCTTAAAAGTCCCGAAACTCGGCATAACTTGCAGCTCATAATTTAAAGAGCAGTCCCTCATCGTTCTGCTTGCGTTAAGATATTTCCTATGCGTCGCCAGATATCCCAGTCGTCGCTCGTGGCCATTCCATGTGTTCGAGACTGCCAAGTTTAAAACCAAACATATAACATTATGAGCATATTTAACTCAGGCGCAGCTGTCATCAAGGTTTGTGCCGGGAACCGGCGAGAGAACGGGGGACACAATTCTCTATCCCCAACATGATTATGTTGTCTCTATCAGTCAATGAACGGATTGAAAAATACTGCGTCATTTATACTAAGATGGAGGACGCGCTTACGGGTATTTCTCAACACATGGCAGTTATTTATTCTCCCGCTACAAATAGGTACAAATCGAGAGTAGGCAACACTTTGCTTGTTTCCCAGACGCGGTATTGTGTTCTTCCTTCTCAGGCGATGATAGACGAATTAATGAATGCCTATCGCTGAATCCCTTAAATTTGCGTGAAGTAAGCACCTCTTCGCAGCCGAGTCTGCGGAACTTCCCCGAAGGGATTGTCAACTTAAAAATAAGCGAATATTTATGCTTTCTCGAAATTTTGCCACCAGTCAGATAATCTGCGCTTCGTCACTTCCACGTTCCCAGCGTGTACCTTCCTTCGCCGTTGTTAAACCCCCTGCCTTTGCTGAGTCTGTCCCGCCTTCCGCAACTGAGTGCAGGTTGAAGCGCTATCCAATAGAGCATCGAGTGTTCAGACGGCGCCGACGTACTCCGGGGGAATGTCGCTGCGTGGACACTTTTGGAATTCAGACTTGGCTGAGTGCGAGCCGCTCACGGGGCAGTGTACGGCATTGAGGCTACGTAGGAAAGGTTCAGCACGGACTACGTGATACACCAATCGCTTTCGCCCGCTTTGTTGACGGGGTGACCCCGCCGGGGAGCTTTACTTAACGCGCCCATTATCTCACTTAGGTTCGAGGCCGAACTTCATCGCGAAAGTGCCGAGAACGTGGCCTCTAGAGCTCAAGGAACGCGGCAAAAGCGGGACACCCGCGAAGCTTCTGAACATGGGAGCGTTTTCTCGTGTGTGCTATTGCTTTCTTACCTTCGCCTCGGCGTGACTCTGGCGGATACGCACAGCCTCCTGCGATATATAAGACCCAATGTTAGCGCGTGGGCGAGACGGCGGCGGGGACGATTCCATTCTGCCTCGGGGGGAACATACTCACTCGGAGCCCAACCGAGCATGAACATACTCAAGTCGTTAGTTTCGGATCAGCGGAAAAGCGCGCTGCATCGACGCCACGACAAGATATACGGTCACGTAGGCTCGAAGTAAGCACAGTCATCTTGGCTTTTTTAACGACTGTTTCGGGTGGAGAATGTCAGAATAGACATTGCCATATGCATGTATCTTAAAGTTATACCTGATTCCTACGCTTAAAAAAAAAGAAAAGGTCTATAGTCCTTTATTAAGGGAGCAACGATCTTGTCACCTATGCTCCTTTAGAAAGGGTGGAAATTTTCATCGGGAATACCCAGAGATGGGGAACAATAAGAATTAAAATAAAAAACGAACGAACTCTTTGTCCGTTTTTTTTAAAATTATTTTCCATCTCAAGGTTTTCAGGATGTCGATTCATTACCAGCTGGAATGCACTCTATAACTGCTCGGAAATTTTGTTCCTAAGAACAAGGGAGCAAAGTTTCTTCCTCATCTGCAGCTCTTAAGGTGGCCCGGATCGAGTGAATCGAGCTAGAAAAGGCTTAACGAGGACGCTACGAATATATTGTCCGTCTCTACACCGAACGCTACCGCGATTCAACCAGAAGTAGTTGGCATGGCTTCCTAACGGGCAAATGTCTGGGGCAACTGGCGGCCACCCAATGCCGGCAGCCGAAGCGCGCCTGCCAGCAGCTATCGCAAGAAAAGCAACCAGCCACTTCGCAGACACCTAAACAAGTGGCTGCTTTCGAGTCGAGAAAAGCAGGAAATAAAAGCGTAACACGAGCTTTTCACGAAATGCATTCATGCGCCGAAAAACGCAGGAAGAAGAGGGAAGGAGAGCGCACGGCGACTTGGGAACGGCGAGCTCTGGTTGGAATGATTCGTGGGGAGGCTAGCTGCCTTTCCCTACACTTGTGCAAGGCGTTGGAATGCGAGAGCCAGACACCATCGTGTCGCCTTCTATCGCGTCCCACCAGTGCAGTGGAAACAGAGGCTGCTGCTGTCTCCACCGTCGAACATGAACAGGCGCCCCCCTCCGCATTAGGCCCAGGAATGGGCAAAGCATATCCAGAAATATATCGAAATAATAAAACAAAATACTTTGACAAAATGTATTTAATCACAAATACGAGTACGATGTTGAGAGAGGTATTTAAATACGAAATGCAAACACAATCCAAAGTATTTCATCATCTCCAAATACATTTAATTCCCATTGTTTTCCCGAGCAGGTTCCCAGCCTGGCTTGCCAAGTTCAAATAGGTTTTTTCCCCCTTGTTTGGATCTACGAATTGCTATTGTCAGGCGTACAATATCAATCGGCACATATGTCGAGGTAAGTGGCATATTTTGGCAAAATAAGCACCGTTAGCAGCCGCCCGGATTAAAACTTTTGCCGTACTATAATTACTGATGCGTATTTGTGTCCGCAAAGCAAATTATAATAGAGCACATGGTAAAATATGAAACATGTCGCATTCAGCAAACTAAAGGAAAGGGGAGTCGCTATATACTTTGCAATTATCTGGTTGCGAATGGGGCTCAAAATCTAACCAATAATACAAATATATACATTTAAAAGATAGCTAGAGCCTAAATTTTATATTTAATACAGCAGCACGAATGAAAGGACGGGGAGCGTGAGCTTTTTACGTAACAGATTTCTGCCTCATCTTTTGTTTCGAAGGAAATTAAAGAGTTGAATTGAATTGAATGTACAGAATTAGAGTGGCAATATGTTCGAGATGGTTTATGTAATAAATGAAACAGCGCGCAAAACAACGATGACGGGAGGGAAGAAATACCAACTAGCTGAGCTTGAAGTCGTTACAAGCCGTTTCATAGAAGGAGTGCTGTTTTATTTCTTTGATTTTTGTTTTTCAGTGCTCGCCCTGTGTTCTTCTTCTCTCCCGTTTTCGTTGTTTTGCGCGCTGTTTCATTTGTTGCTTACACATGTACAGTGCGCCTCGAACGTAACGCCGCCATGGCATTTCCCGTTTCTTACAGTCCCTGCAGCGGCCGATTGAACTATCTGAAAAATGTTTGGGTTCCCGGTTTCTATCCCATTCTGAGAAGGCATCCCGAACGTTTTGGTGACATATTTAACAGTAAGTAGCCGACACGACCTCATTGTTTGGGAACCCAGTGGTGGCGTTAAGTTTGGGGAGCACTGTACATTTTGCGTACTACAACATATGATAGCATAAGCTCTCGAACGGATCACACTCAGCGAGTGCGCAAACATAGAGGACTTACAAGCATCAATTTGATCTCACGCCCAACTCATCTGTTTCTTTATTGGACAGAATGTACAGCATAGAAATGCAATGTCAATATTCACACAAACCTCCCGAGCAGCTCATTGGTTAACTAAAAGTCATTCATTTTTTTAAGCGATTCAAACAAGTGGGCCCACTACGGCGCAGTGTCGGGGGCCTGCAGTAAACAAGCCGGACCTACGTTAGCACATCAATAAAATGAATACGTGCCTGTTTAATGTACAAGTCTGCATAACGCAGTTCCATTCAGTTTTTCTATAAGCTAAACAGGCCATGGATCACAGATAAATCATAGGGGACCATGTTCGCCTCCTCGGCTGAAAGTAAAGGTTTGGTGATTATGAGCAAGTTTTTTTCCACCGTGTTCTGTAGTATACCACACAAAAAAGACCGCGTCCCAAATATAATTCAAAATGTTCTCAATTGTTTCTGGCGTTTTACACAGGAGACAATCGTCGAGGAAAAATATAATTTATTTTCCTTCAACCATTGTTTGAATAGGTATACTGTACCACTATGTGATTAAAAGAAAAACGACTCGACAAAGGGTGGGACAACCGTTTTCTTTTTTGGCGCGACGCAGCACATTTTCTTTCGGAAAAGGTTATACTCTGAGTGATGCTGGTGCAAGGACAAAATAAATTTAACCAAATCTCGTGACACCTTCTTTCTTTCTTGAAGCTGCCAAGGTATTTCATAAAAAATTGTGCTTGTAAAAATAAGGCAGCATCCTTCACTTCCTTCAAAAACCGAACCAGACGGGGAGGTTCACTTCAATCACTGGTAGCTAATAAGGCTAACAGATTTATTTTAATAACAGTGCGCAGAAAGGGATGGTTCTGATCGCGAAGAATGCCTAACAAGCAAATGTACGAGTCCCAGTCCACCGGACTTGACGCGGCAGAAGAGGTTCTCTCTTTGCATCCTGTCCCAGCTGGATTCCCAGATAAAAGTAACAAAAACTCTTAAGAAACGTTGAAATGCTCATACCTTTATATGGGAGCCTGCAGGATGTACACATTGCTTCGCAACGAGGAAGATGTTGCACACCGTGGCATGGGGGAAACAGAGAAATAACGTATAGCCCACGTAGTTGCCTCAAATGTTAATTTCCCCAAAACTTCGGTCCCATACGGTGTTCTATTCCTGTACGGTGTTCTATTCCTATTCCTATTCGGTCCGATACGGTGTTCTATTCCTATTCCCGAGTGCCTCTCCAGCCGATGCCTCCAAATGACAAAGGTTTTCTTTTGCATCCATCGGCTGGACAAGCACTCCGAATACCGTCTTCGACGTGCCGTTACAACATTACGGGAATAGCGCACCGTACTGGACCGAATGTTTTGAGAAATTAAGATCAAAAGCAACTACGTGGGATAACCGTTATTTAAACATTTTCACCTGAACCACGGTGTGAAACCTCCCACCAACTTCGAAGACTGCGCTTCCGCCTTTTATACACGTCTTTTTAAAGGGTTTCTTGATGAGCACCTTAGCAATAAATAATAATCTCAGCATGTAGATTTTTTTCAGTAATGTCATTCATTTGAAGGCATTTTGAACGGCTATGGGGATGAGTCTCTTAGTAAAGAGTTGACACTTATGCCGTAATTACTAGTGAAAGCCGATAAAACAGGCCACTCCCATGCGGTTCTTAGAGGCACTGTTGGCTTCCCCACAAAGCACGTCGTGCAATGGCGCGAAGAACACCACTTGTTTTGTTTTTCGCAGTCCCCGTACGGCTACAATGGTCGTCTTGAATTGACCTCCGTAACGAAGCACTCACTCGGCTGGAGGCGATGCTTCACGGGCAGAGAAATCGCTTTCGAGCATCATGAATGCAGTAAAAGCCGCAACTGGCGACAGGTGTTGAGTATGGCTAGCTAAGGTGTGATGAGCTTAAAAATTTCTAGCCATCACCCGAGCGCGCAAATTAGAGGAAAGTTTCTTCTGCAACCAATGTATATGTAAACAGTAATTTAAAGGATCACATTGTTGTTCGATTTTGCCTACCACCACCCCTTCCCCACTCCTTAATGCTAAAATTTCAAACTGAAAATATACGTACTTTTCATTAAATCTCAAGCCTAATCAGTCCTGCTATGAAAGCTCAATCGCACCCGGGGACGGGAAAACATATCATCGCAAACGAGTCACATTGACCACTGTACGATATGAGGTTCAGATCTGCGTTCCAACATGTCTATCCGCATCCGCAGGTCGATTGCTTGCACCGTAATGACTCAAGCTGTCTTAAACTATTTATTGTAAAACAGTGTGTCGCCCTGCGACAGTTTACGTCGTCTCATCTTGCTGTTACACCCCTGATAAGCGAAACAAACGACACATCAGCGACAATCCGTGTTCGTTTCCAACGCACAACACGGCAACACAGCCATGCAATGGTGGTACCACTCGAAAATACAAAAACACGTTGATCGTTTGTTGGTAATCGGCATCAAGGAATAAAGAAAACAACGCAGCGCAGAATGCACGTAGGCACCCTGCAGCAAAACATCCCTGTCTTGGGAGCACTTTTCGCGGTTTCCGTAACACCATGATGTCTTTTTTCAGTGTGGTTACGGCCAAGCGGCCATCTTAGCCGAGTGTTCGTAGCGCTGCTGGCACAGCTTCGGAACTTTGGTGTTTCTAACGGCGTCGTTTGCTCGTTTTAGAGAATTAGCGGTAGAAACGTCAATGCAAACGAGATGATATGCCTGTTTGGACAGGGAGACAGAATTACAGGTGGCCTTCGCTGCCCCTGATGCTCAGTTAGCTCAACAACGTTTAATCTAAGATCTAGGTGACTGGTGCGCGACCAAAACAATAATCCGCCAGCTCCTGGTATCCAGCCAGGGACCTGTCCATTTCAAGTGGAAGGCTCTACGAACTGAGCTAACCCGCAGTTAGATGTCAGTAGAGCAACCCGGTTTTATCAGCTGCCACCAGTCTAACACCAACAAGGGTGAACGACCTGCATTTTAGGATTATGATGACAATGTTTCATTGTTCACTACACATCCATAGGATCATTCTCCACTGCTTTAGGCAATCACCTCATATGATATGTGTATTCTACATGTTCCCATCGGTTAATCCTGTTCTACTGGTCAAATGTTGTTTTCCTTTACATGTGTATTGCATTCTATTAGGATGCTCCTGTGACCTTACTGAGTGAACCCATCCTCCTCACTGACTTTTTCAACCATGCACTACTTGCTATGCAACTTGTATTTTACCTTGTAACGACCCTACTAAAGTTTGCAATAGACACTAGTAGTATTTACAAATAAATAAATAAACAAAAAAATAAATAAATGCAATTAATGCAAAGGTCCCAGCGAGCTGGACAAGAATGACGATAACAATCCCTGGACAAGAAAACGAGAAGAGCAAAGCACAAACACAAGTAGATAACTGGTGCGCGACCGAAAAAAATCTCGGTTGCGCACCAGTCCCTTGGCCGGATATGGAGATCTGTGTTTGTCCTTTGACCCCCTTGTTCCTTTTCTCCATTGATTATTATCGTCATTCTTGTCTAGCTCGCTTGTACCTTTGCATGAATTGCATTATCATGCTAGCTTTTCCCTCCCTTTTTCTTAGAGTGCAGTTATACGTAATAATAACATAACACGCACCACAAATTCTGCGCTCCCTGGTTTAACGAAATTATCGATCCGAGTTTATTTCGTTTCTTTCTATCGATAAAAAAATACTATCTGCAAAGCTACCAGCAATGAGGTAAAATATCAAAACCAAAAAGCCAAACAAAATGACTTTTTTTTTTTTTTTAGTGAAGGCCACAGCGGTTTTTGTGGAAACCAGCCCCTAACACCTCAACCGTTGCGACAAGAACCGCGGAAGTAAGCGGCGCAAGACGCGTTCCAATCGTTTTTTATTTTTTTATTTATTTATTCCTTAACTTGCTTTCATTCGGAAGTAGAGAGAACGCCGAACTTTATTGTCGAAAAGGAAGCGAGAGATTTCGAGTTGCGGAGAGCTGGCGGAAATAGCGTCAGGAAGCCCCGGCGCACTCCGGAAGTCAAGACGAGTGGTTGCTGCTAAAATAAAATTGTGTAAGATGGTTCGTCAAGCGGCGAGTATACCGAGCTTCGGGCTCGTCGTGAACCACATGGCCGACAGCAACGCAAATGGGATGAAACGCATGGGCATAGTGCCAGACATTGATTGACGACACTATGCTGCGTGCTTGTGCAACCCCAAAACATTGCAAGATGGAATGCTATTATTTTTTACGAAGCACAAAGGCCACAAATTATTCGCTTATATAAGGTTCAATTGATGGGCAGAGACCCTGATTGTTGACATTGCAAAGAGCGCTGTAGCAGAGAGCACTGCACACTTTGGCCTGGCTACTCTTCTGTCAAAGACATATATCAAAGTTTTGTCCACTACAAAAAAATATAAATGAGGGGGTCGTTTTGATACAGGTAACAATTCGTATCAATGGTTGCTATCAATAGATCGAGCAGTCAATTAGATAATTGCTGTTCCTTGAACAATAATCTAAGAACCGGAATAATTAAATCAAGTCCCTGCCGTTCCCGAAAATAAAAATCTACCCGGCATACATAGAAAAAAGAAAAACTTTGAGATTTTTTTACCGTACAAGTCGTTGAGACTTATATCGAGGCTTACCACCCCGTACCGAGGCCCGAACATTCTTTTGTAATTTCACACGCGAGCAAAACGGGAAGCCTTAATTGAGAAAGCTCGTAAGAACCGAATTCGTACCTCTGACCTCTCAGGCCGGTCTCCGGTCTGCGTAAATGACCCTCTCTTCTCGGTAGTCAAGGAACGGCTCGGTCAGATTATCGCTCGAAAGAATGAAAAAAAACACTGGAAATTCACTTGGTCGTGAAACGGCAAAGTCTTTGCCAGGAAAGCAGACACATTGCGTGTACAGCGTATTACTCCCACTGAGGACCTATTTAGATAAGATTGAATAGATGATGATTCAAATATCGGCCTGGATGCACTTGAACAAGGGGGTAGGAAGTCGCATGTTCTTTTAGCTCCAAGGTTTACTAAACTACCCCATTTCCTTTATTTTCTAACTTACTAAAAACTGATCCCGAGTCTATACTTGTACGTGTAGTAAACAGAAAGTATACTCTTTTTTATGAACACACCATGGGCGCTAGAGCCGTGAGAAGCATTCTCAGTGATACGCACGTATTTTTTATTATTTTTTTTCGATAGGAGTCTTTTCTGAAGATTTGTGCGGGTGGTTGTGCCCCAAACTAGATAACAATAATTCAGGTGAGATGGAAATGAAGTCTGGTATAAAAGAAGCTTAACATTTCTCGGTAGAATAAAACGATTACGAAAGACTAGTCTTATGAACTTTAACAATTTAGTGCGTAAATCCTCTGCATGATTTTCCCAATATAAGTACTGGTAGAAAATTACATCTAAACTCTTAAGATTATCTACAATATGTATATACTTTGCATTTAGGGCAAAAGTCTTAGTTGTAGAAACTTTACTGTTTCTAGGCCGAAATATGATTGGCTTCGTCCTACTCGCATTGAAGTCTAGGGCGTTATCCGAGGAAAATTTTTGCAACACTTTTAGGGTCACGTTTGTTCAGCTGATAAGCTCGTCGCCAGTCTCGCCAGAAAAGAAGAGGCTCGTGTTTTCCGCGTGTATCACGAATTTAGTCTGTGGATTTATGTTTACAATATCATTAATGTATACATTAAAGAGTAACGGCCCTAAGATGCTTCCTTGTGTTACACCGGATAGTATTGTCTTTGCTGAAGACGCGAAACCATTCGGATGAACAAACTGTTTACGGTGACCGAAATATGATTTAAGCAACAAAAGTGCTTTACCTTGAATTCCGTAAATATAAAGCTTTTTCGAGCAGTTTAATAATTTACAATAAGGTTAAATTAATATAATCTAACCGTATAAGGTTAACCTTACAAGGTTAAATTATACTGTAAAATATTTTATATTTTATTTTGAATATGCCTCGTGTATGTTTTGCTGAGGCGTAAGCATCAAGATTGAAAGGAAACTACGTTACGCCATTGGTGGCATAGTACAAACGTGTGTTCTTTTTGCACCTTTTTAAACATTAAGCATGCAGATCAACAGGGCCGATTAATCGATAAATTAATTCACTGAATGGTAGCAAGATTAATCGGGTTAAACGTTTAATCGACGTCGAGCACTAATTATTGCCGACGATACTGAAAAAAAAACAACGAAAAAGCAGGGAGGCTCAAGAGCTATACGTTGCGTGTAACATCTGTCACATGTTCTTACATACCTACAAATTTGCTTTTTAAATACACTTTGATAATTCTCATCAACTTTATTTTTAAATATGATATTTTATTCCGAAGCTGTTTTGAAACGCTGTTCTTGAATTAGCGATTTGGGTAATGTCACGAATATATTCTTCGTGCAAGAAACAATTACCGGTTATATTGAAAGAACGCGACTTTTGATTGAACGTTCTTAGAAACAGCTGGGGACCGATCTCGATGGTACTCAAGCATATGTCTGGCGTTAGTTAAGTGGTTTATGGAGTTGGAAACAGCCGCAAATGTAGCACATTAAATATTCAAAATCAGTCTTATGTAGACATAGTGGCATGATCATGTAAGAAATTTTATACTATGACCCTCATTATTATGCGAATAGATGCTACTTGTGATGTAGCGGAAGCACGCAAACACAAAAAAAACTAGGAGTGCAATAACTTAACGTAAAAAAAAGGTGAAAGAAAAGAAGTGCCAACGAAAAGGGGTGTAGAAGCAAGTACTTCACTGACAAGCAAGTACTTTACTGGCAGGCAAATTGCGATGCCCTTTCGGGGTATAGTTTTCCCAAGCCAGTCGATTGCCGAAACCCAAGAGTAGCTCTCATTAGAATAGAGCTTCTTTTAAATTGGGGCCTAATTAGACTTACAGCTTCCTGGGATGAAGCGATGCGTGCGTAGTCTTTAAAGGCAGCTGACAACAATACAGGCGGACTGCCTCGACACACGAGGCTTCTCCGATAATGCACAGGGAGCCATGCATGCCTAAAACCTAGCGAGGCTCTTCCAAGTCTCACGCGGCAATTCTTAAGGCCACGACCGAGCGTCTGGGCGTGTTTTGGGGCCAGTCAGACGAAAGGGACGTGTGCAAAAGCAAACAGGGGCCGACACTGTCCACGGCCTCTATTGCGGAAGACGGGTCTTAGGGCCGCCGAGGAGGTTACGCTGGTCGCTCCGCCGACCGGCTCTATTTCGGGCTTCGAAGCGCGCTCAACGTCCTTCCGACTTTCATGGGACTCTTCCTGCATAGGTCATCTTCAAGAGGCACTCTCGCCCTTTCTCTCTTCGCGAGTCCTATCGTCGGTCGTTACACTGTCCGAGTCTTACCATATCTGGCTCTCTGATGATATGCGCAGGTA
Source organism: Ixodes ricinus (assembly GCA_037355805.1). Taxonomy (NCBI): domain Eukaryota; kingdom Metazoa; phylum Arthropoda; class Arachnida; order Ixodida; family Ixodidae; genus Ixodes; species Ixodes ricinus. The sequence goes on along the minus strand of JAZHYW010026929.1, from coordinate 19,454 downwards.
CGCTATGGAGTGCTTGGCGCTCTAATTCGGTTCAATATAAACGTTTACGTCCTAAGTAATATCGCCCGTACATACAAACCATGCAATTGACTGGCGCGTTCTCAGTTCAACCACGATGCAATTCAATTGCAATGATTTCCAGCATTTTGATGAGCGAGGCAATTAGCTTAAACATGAAATTCAGTTGAAGTCATTCGTGCCACTTTAAGATATTAAAACGCAAAACGACGCGGAAGGAATTACGATGGACACAAGAAAGAGCGCTAAATGACAACTGGTGTCTAATACTCCCAAAACAGAAGGAGAAGAAGAAAGTTCCCGATGTTATCAAAACACAAGAGAAAAAGAAGAGAAATCCCTCAAAACTTGTTATACGTACCAAGGGTACTTAGTTCTAGGTAACGCATTATAAAAAATGAAAAAAAAATAGTCGAAATATACTTTTTGAAAACATATATTTACATATCTTTGAAGTTGTCGCCAGCGGGCAACCTTTCAATACATATAAGGAATTGCACGTTCTCCGCAATGTTTAGCCGCACAAAAATGCCTTAAATGCTTCAGGGCTAAGAGGACTAGCGAGCTGTACCAGGCACAAAGCAGTTTGGCCAGTGGGATTGCCTGCGTCAGCGCTCCGTCAAATGCCATGATAGACGAAAAACTTTATTACCCCAGTCTCACGCCTCGAAGAACTCTGACCTGCTATGACTTTTAGTTCATACTCTTCCAAACCTCGTATTTGTTCATTTTTATCAGCATCTCTGTTTTACGTGCTTTCGTGGATCTTTTTTTTTATATTTCATTTTCTCTTTTTTATTTTTGGTAAGGATTGCTTAAAACTAAGTACCCTTAATACTTCTAACATATGCTTTGGAGGGGTTTATCTTCTCTTTCTCTTGTGTTTTTTGATTAAATCCGTAAGTTTCTTTACCTTCTTTTTCGGGATTATTAAACGTCAGCTGACAGTTACCGCTCTTTCCTGTCTCCCTCATATTTCCTGCCTCGTCTTTTTGCGCTTTAATATTTCAATGTGTAAGACCAACTTGCCCGTCAGATCATCTTAAAACTGAAATTATGGTGGTCTAGAAGGTAGAAGTGTGACGATCGCGCTTGCGAAAGTGACCCAATGATTTAGCGTGCGGAGCTGTGGTAGGATTTAGCGGGGCCGAGAGCAATCGATAAGGATCGATAAGTGGATAGCAGCGACACCTAGCATTTCAGGGAATAGAAAGTGAAAGAAGTACATCGAGGGGCTCACAAGCCCACCATAGGTTCACTTCAGCCTCTCTTCCTTGCACAGAGTTCAATGTGCCTTGCCCGATTTCGTTATGGCTAACAAGGAAATAATCACTGTGCGACACTACAAGATTTTGATCACCGGTGAAGACATTATCTTCTTCTTTAGTGTTCCCACAGCGGTGGAGTGCCTTTGTGGCGCTGCTGCGGGCATATCGATGCTAACGCTGCGTGCGGAACAGCCTTGCCATTTTCTCCCGCTGGACGAAGCGACCGCTTGTCACGCCGGCCCTTCCAGCCCATCATAACTGAGACTCCACGGCGGCCATTTTGATGAAGCTTAGAAGGTGGTACCTAGAGCCACTAAATGAGCTACGCTTAGAGTATCGGCAGTCTGTTCCCCGATATTGTTGTGGGCGCCGCCATCTTGGTGCATGTGCAGAGCAGACGCTACTGCCGTTCGTCATGATTCAAAAGTGCAACATCCTCAGCATCTGATTCGGTCTTAGGAAGTTCATTGCTTTTCTCTGTCGCGAATTGTTGAAAGATTTGTGGAGGACGGAAAAGAGTTTCCTGTGATTTCAAATAAGGCTTCAGGTAACTGGCAACCTCCATTTTAAGCCACAAGGTGAGTAAGTGTCGTTACTCTAAGGCGAAGCTTAACTAGATGCTCTAGTAGTTCCCTGTTAAAGTTGCACGTTTACCGCGTGCTCTCGCTCGCGTCACATGGTGCCAGCGCTGCCCAGTTTGGTCCGCTAGACCAGCCAGCTCATCTATAGGAGGATGCCAAGCTGGGTGGCCCTTATTCTCCGATATGGGCTTCTGACCCGCGGTCTAGTGATTTTACATGGGTTTGTACAAGAAATCACTATATGAGAAAAATATTTTACGACTTGACTCGCTAATTATTTGTGAATTAAAAAGAGAACTAATATTTCGGCAATACGTTTAGCAGGCCGTGTCTTTCAAGACGTCTGTTTCAACACATCTCCTATGAAGGTAGCGACGCTTCGCCATTAATTTGTCTGATCAGTGCGATAAAAATCAAAAACCGACTGGATGTTACAGAATAATGTTTCAATAAACAAACGTTTAGGGCTCAAACTAGCTGGTGATGGTTGAACATATTTTAAGAAAAAATAATTTCGACATTCGAGATCCTGTAGATCAAATGAAGACGATTTATGTGTGTTTCCTCAAATACAAAACAGTTTCAACTTCTCATTAAAAGCCACTGAAAACCCCAAGATCGATATTTCTTTTCTACAGTCTCAATCGCTTCAGAAGCGTGTTCTCCTCCACCAACTTGAGCTACACCTAGCTTTATTTTTGTTTTTGATGGTGTGATGTGCGCGGTCATGTTTGAAATCGTTAAGTGTTGTTGGAAGTTACATGGCAGTAATAATTAAAATTATTATTCATAATTCATGCTTTTACGACGACTGTAAAGAAACTACGAGGCTAACTACGAAAAACAAAATAAAACACCGGACGGGTTAATGACGAAACATCGGCCCTCTCCTAGGTTTTTCTTGATACTTTCAACATGGCGGAACCCGGCGGCTGTGCCCATAGAGTTATTACAATAAACGCTAGAAGCTCAGCTGGCGCTAGTGTCTACGGGACTTCGGGTTGCAAATCGAAGCAGACAGCAACGAGCCTACTTTTCCAGTCTTCTTGTGTATTCCTAGGGGAAAACGTATGTCATATTTTTCTCTTCGCCAGGAAATAATGCAAATCAGCGTAGTTTCTTCACTCTTAACGGGTTCTATGTAGCTTTCTTCACATTAGAAAAGTATAATTTATTTAGTTAATGAGGTATTTTTTTGATAACTGAGCGATGTTTTTAGTTAGCAAAAAATGAGGCCCAGGTCTATGTTGTACAGCATGATACATAACTGGAAGCCATCTATTCAACCAAAAAGAACCACGAAAGACACTAGGTCACTGATTTATGTAGAATATTTATACACAGGCTTTTACTAATCCACTACGAGTTCTTTGTTTTATAAATACATGCTTCGTTCTTGCCGTCTGTTTTCATTGCTTGAATTGCCATATATTAGCATCCTTCTGGTGTTTCTGCAAACAGATTCGCTCGGTGTGATTCATAGCATTGACAATATGCATAAATACGTGCCCTAGAATAGCAGTTTGCAACATCAACACGTATTATACATGTGCATTGGGCTATTTGAGCGCAGTGTTGGACGACATGAATTCTAAAACAAAAACACTCTAACTGACGCATATTTTTGTACATCCGATTGTAAAACGTTCCAAGATTTTTATTATGTCACAACACTAAGCTATATTTGCTCTTACATAGGAGCGCAAAGAGAAAACGCCTTCGATTTTTGCCATTAGAATGCATTACCGGAAGTCAAATATAGACTGGTTGCTCTCTGCTTCAAAATGCAACAGCACATTAGCGCCACCTGAGCCTCTAGAGTTTATTGTTAATAACTCTATGACTGTACCAACACCATTTAGACTTTAAGGCCTCTCCGCTCTCCCTACGACGCCATGTTATGGACCCTACAGAGTGCTACTGTATATGGCAGCTTTGCTGCCAGAGTAGTGCCACGCTTTTCCTTGCGCCGCCTCTCACAGCGATTGGTCACACGTGGTGCCATAGCAACGAGTTGAGCTGGCTCGGTTCCCATAGCAACCGAGTAAGTGCTCGTCACGTGTCCTCACAAGAGCCGTGATGTCACCGGTAAGATGGCAGCACCCAGAGCTTGGGGGATGCGAGTTTGTTCGGAGTCGTGATGTGCCGCAGCTTGCCGACGACAGCCTAGATCGTATCAGAGATAGTTTGAACAGTGCAGACTGGACTGAGGTCTTGAACAAAGCTGATGCGAATCAAGCTTATGAGATATTTCTTCGAATTTTCAAAGCTATTTATGATAAACACTTCCCTTATATAAACGTCAAGCGCTTCAAGAAAGCTCGAAAACCATGGATAACATCAGAATTAATTGCAAAGATTCAAATAAAAAACAAACTATATCAATCTTTTATCAAAAGTAAAGACCCCGAGAAACTTAATATTTTCAAGGCATACAGAAATTGTTTGAACAAGGAATTGAAGAAAGGAAAAATTATCTACTATCACAATTTGTTTAATACGGTATCCCACCGCACTGATGTAATTTGGAGAAAGATGAACACTGTTTTCAACTGCAGCGTAACTAAAAGTAGCATCGAATCAGTAATCCATAATGACGTTGAACTGACTGGTCGTTCTCTGGCTAATGTGTTCAATGATTTTTTTAATCAATTTAGAAGGGAAACCATACATGGCTGATGCTTGTTCTTATGTCCATCGAAACGTGGATGGAACGATCTATTTAAACCCGGTAACTGAAGAAGAGGTGGTCTCAGTATTCCGTACCGTCAACATTAGTCATAGCTGCGACGCCGATGGTATACAGATACGTCCAGTTCTGCGCGTTCTAGACATGATCGGTCGTTATCTGGCATATGTATTTAATCTTTGTTTAGAAACCGCCACATTCCCCCCCCCCCAAAATACAGATAGCTAAGGTAATTGCACTTCATAAGAGATGGGATAGGAATGACATAAACAACTAAAGGCCTGTGTTACTTCTCCCAGTGCTCTCGAAAGGTTTAGGAAAAATGATATATAATAGTCTTACTCTTTTCATAGAAAAGCATAACATCATTAGGAAACCCCAGGTCTGGTTTAGAAAGAGACTTTCTACGGAACTAGCTTTGCAGGAACAGAAATAATATATTTTACGCAACATGGAAGACAGGAATGTAGTCCTAGGCATTTTCATAGAACTTTACAAAAGCATTTCATTATATTAACCACGAGTTATGCATTTGAGAACCTGAGATTTAAGGTATAAAAGGACATACAGCACTCCTCATTAAACCATACTTAGAGAGTCGCCAACAGTTCGTTAATGTTAGCCGTCACTAAACCGATACAAAGTCAATTAAATCTTCAGTACCACAAGGCAGTATACTGGGGCCACTACTGTTAAATGTATACATCAATGATATTGTTAACATAGCAAAAAACGCAAAGTTTATCATTTACGCTGATGATACCAGCCTCTTTTTTCAGCTAAAAATTGCAATGAAATTTCTTGTGTTACTTATATAACCATAAAAAGTCAAGAAACCGGGGCTAGTTCGAATAATCTTGTCATAAATAAGAAAAAAAACTAAGGCGACCTTTTTCAGCTACAGAAATAGGAATATCATCCTGACAAGCGACATTTTCTTAGACTCCTCTCCATTCGAAATAGTAAACATATTTAAAATTTTTGGGGTAATTTTCTCAAAGCACATGTCTTGGATCAAACATGTTGACTATTTTTTTCTAAACATGCCAAAATAACGGGTGTGTTACATAGACATCGTCATATTCTTCCTATTTGAGTTAAGCTGATTTCATAAAACTCATTATTTTTACCTCACCTGACCTACTTTCATCTAGTCTGGGGTACCACCACAAAAACTAACCTGCAAAAACTATTTTTACTGCAGAAAAGAGTGCCAAGGATCATATGCAACGTGCCATCTAATTTTCGTACAACGAAAAGTTTTTTGGGCTGGGTGTTCTGAGTGTGTTTCAATACTGTAATTTTAGACTGTGTGTAAAATATAAACAGGAACATAGTGATATAAACAGCTTTTTGGTACGCTTAGCATCCCTCAGAAACAAACCTAGAACATATTGCACTCGAAATTCCGATTTCTGAGTAGTAGATGCATCTCATACTGACTATGGTTTACAGATGATTAAAAAAAAACACTGCCGACATTTCTGAGCAAAATGATCGGTCTAATTTCGAAATAGAATCCTGTAGCATGTATGATATTAGGAAATAGTTTCTATCAGATTATTTACGTGATTACACTGATTCCCTCGTAGGTTTTTTTTGTTTTTTCTTGTTTGCTCTTTGCTTTCATATTAGGAGATATTTTTCTATCAAAGTAATTATCTGATTACACTGATTCTCTCTGATTACACTGATTACAGTTATTCTGATTCTCGTGGGTGTTTTTGTGTCCTCTTCGTCTTTATTGTTTTTTTTTCTCCTTTATATAATTTCTTGTGTGTGCTTTTGCAACCGCTCTGTACCTGTGAGGGGGCTGAGGACCAGTCAAGCTGCTTTGACAGCTTCTTTCCTCAGCTCCCACCATATTTATATGGTAAATAAAGCTATTATTATTATTTCGGGCTTCTTTGTGCTCTCTGACGTAGGTATAACGCAAAGATCTGAAAGAATGATACTTTATAACTTTATACCCCTCCGTATTTTAGCACCTGTGCGACAGCATCAGTCATATCGCCGTAGCGGTGCTAGGATTGCCGGATGTGTTCGGGTATCGATACAAGTTTTAGCTTGCAATTTTCGCATACTCTTAGCTATGTTTCAACGTTGGAGTGTCTGAGAATCGATGCGAAATCTATGCGTCGCATGTTGGGCCTCGGGGAAGTTGTTCCAGCCCCAGATAACCGCATAATCACAGAAACCTTTAGCGAGGAAGCTCCTGCGCTGTTTACGTTTTGTACTAATCAACGATTTTACGATATAGCTTTTAGGATAAAATTTCGCATTTTTTAAGCTTCCTCTGGAAGTTTGAATTCCTGAGAATCGAAACGAAAAGTATCCGTCGCGTGTAGGGCCTAGGTGAATTTGTTTGAGCCCTGGGTCACCGAATAATCACAGCAACTTTTACCAAGGACGCTCTTGCGACCTTTAACCTTCTTTACTAATAATCGACGATTTTACGAAGTGGGAGTTCTGAGGATTTTGATATAACGTGCTTTCGTTGCAATCGCTTGCATTTTATCACAATGTTTTTTTTTTTGTTTTATTTCAATTGACAAGCTGGCGTTAGCTCAAGTAAGGAATATGAAATGTCCTGCTATATAAGCATGCATCAACACGTACTATTAAACTTCGACGCTTAGAGGTGTGTTAATTCGCCTTTGTAATTAACAAGTTCGAGACAGAATTATTTCTCAAGACTGTAATATTGGCTTTCTGTAGCTGGACTCGTTTTGTGATCCTTAATGTCAATGTGCTATGATGTTATTATCGTGTGTGTTCGTTGTTCTAAATATCCTCTTTGCAATGCCTACAAAGGCCAAAATGACGCTAGCCGACCCCAATTCACGCATTGAACAAGAGAACTGCGTCACTCGGATGTATGCGCTCGTCAATAATTATTTCATCGACGAATATTTGAACTCGCGTTCGTGGCCAATGAGTGCCCTCACGGAAGTTATCACCACTAGCGAATGCCAGGCTCTATGGCGTGTTGAAATAGCACGGTGTAAGTTTAGGGTCATCGCACCGGTGCCGTAGCATGTCACGATCATGTGATTTCACAGTTCGATTTTGAGTTGAGGATTGCAGCTAAGGAAGAAGAGGTTAACAAATCATTTCATGGGCCCTTTAACAGGGATATGTGCGCTACACCAGATAAAAATATTGACTTTTTGAATGCCGGTAATTTTCCGGACGACCACTTGGCTTGTCGGCAAGAACACCTCATATCCGGCGTCCGTCTCTTTTGATGGCGTTAACAATCCTTCGCTGTTCATCGCCCAAACGAGAATGAGACAGTCGTCGACGTCGTTCCTCGCCAGTTGGTGAGAAAGTCTGAGCTTGAAGGGATGATTGGGTCTTGAAGAAATATGATGCTAAGCATGCATTCGCTTACTATGGGGCAGTCAAGCAGCAGTCATGTCCCGAGGCAATCGTCCTGTCGCGGCCGGCGTAATCGGATTTTGTTCCATCGGAGCGAAGTCCGAAAGTACAAGGACGGTACGTACGTCCCACGAAGCGGCCGCCATCCCGACGGTGCGGAAAACCACTCGCCTTGTCCGTGCACATACGATACCTAGTAGCTCTCGTCGCCCGACAGTCCCCGGCCTGCAAATCGTCTCACTTCACAGAAGAAAGAGGCACCGTTCCACCAGAGGCCCGTGCCGTACCGCCAAGCCAACGCCAAGCCAAGCGACTTTTACCACTTTTCAATGACCGAATAGAGGTATCAACTAGACTAAAAAGGTTGCCACCCGGCGTCGCTAGCAGTACGGTTACTATGGCAACCTCCCAGGCCCGCAATGTAGATCACTATCGGCGCTTCTTACGCCGTGCATCTAGATAATTTTGCGTCGTGTCGCTACTCTGGCAGCTACGCTGCAATATCCAGTGGCTCTAGCCCTGCCGCCTGATATCTGCTATTCACGTCTCTATTTGACAGTCGTTCGGCAATGGCGGCGGAGACTATTCATTGATTCATTTGTTTATTTTCTGTGCTCATGAACAGCTTGACGCCTTGGTAATGATGCACAACAACATGTTCACAGGTTAGTTACCAAAGTCTTAAAAGCTACGAAATTTGGGCTATGACCGTGGCAAGGACGTAGTGCGTTTCGTCAAACTCATCTTTCAATATGAAGCGATGTTTAAGCGAACCAGGGATGACCAGTACATGAGATGTGTGCTGTGATGTGTATTGCGACGTGGAAGAAACGTGCAAGAAACTTGGGCGCCTGGATACCTGCACGGACAGGAATTTGAGACCAGGATAAGAAAGCATCGGTTTCGAATAGGCCTCATTTTTTTAGTCTTCTGGACGCTATTATTTTTACAAGAACGCTACTATTTAGTTCTATGTAATTATGTGTGTGACGGTATTTTACGCGCCTTTTATGAATGACTAAACCTCGAGAGCTTTAGGTCTAGTGCTATACTCCGTTTCACCTTATGTTGTACCGCAGCGCAGGCTAGAGGCGCGAGCTCATAGCGTTGGCAGCTTCCTTAAAGCACGAGACCTTAATGTGCCGCCCAGATGTGCCCTTGAGCAAGTAGCTCGTGCTTGTAGCCTTTCCTTCGGTACATCATAAAGTGAAGCAGAGTATAGAATTCTGCTGCGCACGGGAGCTCACTAATGTAAAGACGTCGAAGAACCCCGGCGAAACACGCAACGATCTGCACGTTCTAAGCTCTGTGTACATATTCAATACCTTATGATTTTTACGACTGCGTATTCGACGCATTTGACGACCTATTTGACGACGGACGAACAGAGTGGGCGAAAAGGCTACAACTTTCCCAGTGGCTCGGCTCGGCTTCGTCGAGCCTAGTTAAGATGACCGGAGAAGTCGGACACATCGGTTGACGTCACGCCGATGGGGAGAGGAGGTATTGGAGATGTCATAGTATGTCTAGGCGCTGTTGGACAGCCCGGACGAGGTGTGCTTCCCGGTGCCGGATAACCCTCCTCGGATAACCTCTCACGCAGCACCTTTTGCGACATGGCCCCTCACGTCGCTCACCAAGGTCGGCTACACGTCATTTTCTTTCTTACCTTTTTAAAAATCACTTCAGAGCGACTAGTACCCTACTTACACTAGCGCTCTTAACTGTCATTAAGCCAACGATAGTTGACATCTCCCAAATGTCATTCAGCTCAACTAAGTTGTCCGGTGTTCGTCTTTACATAAGCCTAACAGCCCCAGTTCAGATGCGGGTCAAGGGACAGAGTTGAAACCGAAGCGAAACCCAAAACTCATGTCACATTATCTTTCTTTTAAATAGCGATGCAAATGAATTATATGCACGCTTTTTACTTATTATAAACGGCAACAATAGAATTTAAAAAAAAAAGATTGTTTTGTTTTTAGAGGAAGGAAACGACAATGAGACGTTTCACACGAATTCAAGCAAGAGAGAGCCAACAGAAGTCTTATTGGCACCGACCTTACAATGGCCGCCCTCGACGAGCTTTGGCTTCCGCCACGTGCCGTGATCGTTCCAGCGTCAGCTCAGGCCCCGAATCATACCAGCGTGGAATCATATCTCTTCCGCCAATATTTGCTGCTACGATACGTCCTAGATACTTCCCCCAATGTTCCGCAATAGCCTCGCTGATGCTGGCCATTGGCGGCGATGCGGCAGACGCCTTTAGCTCTAGAATTTCCAACAGTTTTAGACGCCTTTCTAAATACTGCCCTCTGTTGGCAGCTATGAAATGCCAGCACCATAGAGGTATTACAATAAACACTAGAGGCTCAGGTGGCTCTAGTGTGGTGCTACATTTTGAAGCAGACAGCCACCAGTCTAAATTTGACTTCCGGTAATGCTATGGGAAAACGCATATGCGTTTTCTCCTCGTGCTCGATTATAAGAGCAAATATTGCTTAGTGTTGTGACAGAATAAAGATTTTTTTTTACTTTTTACAATCGAATGCACAAACACATGTCACATCGGCTTTCGTTAGAATTCATGTCGTCCAACACTGCGCTCAAATAGCCCAATGCACGGGCATATTACGTGTTCACGTTGCAGACTGCTATTCTAGGGTACGTGTTTACGTCTACAGTCAATGCTGCGAATAACACAGAGTGAATCAGCTTGACGAAACCCCCAAAAGATGCTAATATATGCCAAATCAAACAATCAAAACACAAAACAAGAACGAAGTTATGGAACGAAGAGCAAGTACTGGGTTAGTAACAAACTGTGCATGAATAATCAAAATGAAGCAGCAACCGAGTATGTTTTTTTCTTCTTTTTGCTGAATTGATAGCTTGTATTGAGATATTATTCTGTACAACGTAGACCTGGGCCTCAATTTTTGTTAACTTAAACATCGATCAGTAATAAAAAAAAACATTAGCTAAATAAATTACACTTTTCTAATGTAAATAAAGCTACAGAGAACCCCTCACGAGTAAAAAAAAAACTACGCTGATTTCTATTATTCCCTGCAGGATAGAAAAATATCATATACGTTTTCCCCTAGGAATACACAATAGGGATTGTACATAGAACATTGTCGAAGAATTATCTGGTATTCCCTTAGTACTCTAAACCTCTCCTTTCTCAGCACGAGGTCGTTTTACTGAGACAGCACTCAAGAGCTGTCGTGGCTCTTTTTGCTTGATGTTACCTCAGAGCTTCCGCTGTTGCCAACCAAATCGCCTTGTGTTTTGCGGGTGCAATCTCAGCAGTTGGGTTCTGATTAAATATGAATTACTTCTGCAGCGGAGAATTAAAAATTGGGATATTGTGCGGAATATATTCCTAACAGCAATGACAGTATAACTTAGTTGTTTTCTGAAGCCCAACATTTTACCGGGCAATCCCTTTACAGGGATTGTCCGGTGGTATCCGGACGTTACCAAGGTTTTGCGCTGGACTCGTAGAGATGGCCCAAACATAGTCATATGTGATATTTATTAGATTTAAATACGCTTCAATATTCGTTAAATCAATTATGAACATTACTACGAAACTTGAAGCCAAAGTTGGCAAGTATGCGTGGCTGGTCGCGTCGTGGCGTCCCATCGGGCAAAGCAACGTCAGAGTCGCGGGCGTCGACTCTTTTCGCGGTTTAGATGAACATGGTTGAATGGTGATACGAAGGTCATCACCGAAAAGTTGAGGTTCCCACCGTAAATCTTGTGTTTCTTAGAACGAAATTATTTTTCTGAGACAGCAGTCAATAGCTAATGGGATTCTCCTAGCCTGATGTTATATCAGAGCTTACGTTGTTGACAACGAAAACGCTGTGTGTTTTGTTTTGCAGGTGCAATTTGAGCAGTTGGGCTCTGCTTTAAAACGGTTTACTTGTGCGGCGGAGGAGAAAAATTGGGATATTCTGCGGATGACATTCAACGTTTTCCGGACAATCCCTTTAAGCTCGTTTACTTTGACCATTGGCCTCGCAAACACGTTGACTTAAATATAAATTGATACTACTGTTGCAGAAAGCGGCGATGAAAGCCTTCCGGACGGTATTTTCTACGTCATATATTTCCACGCTTTTGTGCTTTTTATGTGACTTTATTTTGAGTTCTAAGCTGGTATGGGACTCTGTCGATAATATACTGTAACGCTTCGGTTTTTTTTTTGGTCAGAGGCTGTCTAAAGATGGACGATTCTCGAATATGAATGCATTTAATCTATATATACATTTATTTCTATTAGGGATAACAAAAATATAAATGACTACAAAATAATGTCCTAGGCCACCCACAAAACGCAATTGTAATACTAAACAATATATAGTATGCCAGTATGGTAATACGTCTATTTAATATATACGTAAACGATATAGTGAACATAGATCAACCGTGAACCACGAAACTGCTGCGTCGGTTACTTGCCGCATCCTTTCCCGTGACACAGGAGTTTGTAGTGAATTCCCGCATGTGTATCGCATCGTGAAACGCAAATTTGCCGTGTCCGGGATCTGCAGTAACAGCTCCCGCATCACGTGGTTTGTAGCGGGTGCCCCGGCGCTTATCATTAATTTTTTGATAAAGTATTGCTGTGGCATCTCCAAAGATAGCCCACCCCATACTTTTCACCATTAATCTCTTCATTTGGGGTGGGCGTCCTTACGGGATTTTACGGTAGTCATTTATGCCGACGATACTAGCATATTTTTTTCCGCTGACGAGCCAAATTTACTGATAGCCCATGCAAATATAACGTTATCAAAACTAGAGTTTTGGGCACAGGCAAATTCATTGCAAATAAACACAAATAAAACGAAAGCCATTCTTTTTCGTCCGAAAAATAAGGCTGTATCATGCACTAATAGCCTCATCTTAAACACAACGCCCATTGAAATCGTTGGCAGCTTTAAGACACTTGGAGTCTACTTTTCTGAGAGCATGTCATGGGATAACCATGTACAATATGTAATATCTAAATTATCTTGCGTTGTCGGATTAGCAAACCGGAACCGCTCTATCTTACCAACTTCCGTCAAACTTATTATTTACAACTCTCTTTTTACTCTTACCTCAGCTATTGCCACCTTATCTGGGGCACGACCACAGCTGGAAACTTAGAAAAGATATTCCTGCTTCAAAAGAAAATGGTTAGAATTATCTGCAACGCCCCACATGACTTTCATACTGCTGGTTTGTTAAAAAAATACGCTGTCATAGGCATACATAACTTGTACAGTTACAGGTTGATCGCTGGTTTTAAAAGAGTTAAAAAACGAAACTCACAATTCCTGACAACTCTCGCAAGGTTAACTAGAAACGTTGTAACCTATCCTACACGGCACGCTGAATATTGGAGGATGGTACCTCATAGAACTAACTATGGCCTGCAAATGTTAAAATATACTTTACCACAGTTACTTAACAGCTTTATTAGTCGTGACTTTCAACTGGACTCACTCTCCATGAATGAGCTTCGAAATTACTATGTTCAATAACCGCACAGTGTAACGGTTTTTGTGACAATCTGTCCTGCCAAGGGTGTTTTTGTAACAGCTATTTTTTTGCTTTTGTTTGTTTGTTTGAGCTGTTATGTTTCTGCCAATGTAGGAGGTCGGGGACCCGTCAAGCTGTTTTCACAGCTGTTTTCCTGGCCTACCCTTCATCATGTGATGAAAAAAAATAAAGGCATTATTATTTATTATTATTGTTATTATATTGGCAGACGATAAGGCGATCGATATCGTCGCCTGTTGCCAGCCTGCCACAATCGGCCAAATGCTGATTTTGACGTCATTAAAGAATTTCTCATTGATATGAATAAGACTAATGTAAGGACTTCAATTTTGACGGTCTTTGCAGAATTCCTTTCAGAGCTCAATTATTTCCAGCTTCCACCATGCCAATTGCCTACACCATCGAACTTGTTGTTCGCAAGGTAATGACGTAACGAGAGAGAACCATAGAAGGGTGCCACCAAACCATATTGCAGCCAATAGCGCACACTACAGCGCACACGGGGGTACGAATAAGAAAAAAAAACACGGCGCCGTGTTCTTTCTGGCGTGTCTTGTGTGCGCATGTTCTCGCTCGTTTCAGACGTGTTCAACCAATATGGCACGAGCATTAACGAATTTAAAAGCATTTAAAAACAGTAACCTGAATCTAGCGTTATCCGAGCAAATTCATTGTGACAGCTACGAAGGCCCTGCGATTTGACTAGACAATTAGGCCCTAAAACGAAAAAGAAACGAATACTTGAAAGGATAAAACATCGAGAACGGGGACGGAAACAGGACTCATGTGCTGTTTCCGTCCCCGTCCTCGACGTTTTATCCTTTCAAGTATTCCTATCTATTCACCAAGAGGCTCGTTTTCAATAATTACGAAAAAAAAACAAAAAAAGCGTCAAACTTTATTCTGACGATTTCTCTACAGCAGCGCCGAGAGATGTCTGCTTCCTTGTGAAGAGCATTGGCCTTATTCACTTTCGCTCTTGTGCGCGTATGCGCACGCAGGTATAATGGGCTGTCATTAGAACTTGGCGCAAGTCAACGTCTCCTCCCAAAGTGAAATCCAGCGTTCCTCCTGGCGTGGGTAAGGAGAGAGGTTGAGGCCAGTCTCGACAGAGGCTCAATCGCTTTGTCTACCGGTGCGAGATGCGCAGAGACGAAGACGTCGCCCCGTCGGCGAGCGCTCTAACGGCACACGAGGGGAAAAGCGGCCGCAGCGGCGCGAGCCAAGCCGACTGCCTTACAGCTCCTTTCGCTGTCTCGCTTATCTGAAACGACATCGTCGACGACCGGCCGAGCACGCATCCAGTCCTTGTTCCTGCTGGCCGGTAGTGCGACATCGGCCAGAGGAATTATTCATGCCGCGTCGCGCGCCGGACGCCACTGGAATCGAAGCGGCGCCGGTAGCATCCATTTCAGCTCCATCATGTCTGCACGATCGAGTGAAACGCTGTGACGGTCGCTTCCAGCCAACCATCCGGGCAGACGGCCATGCCCCGGGAATGTGTGGCGGTGCCCATAAGACACCCGTATTGCACACATCTTAGAACCCGTCGAAACTCGAGGATTTACCCCTGATCGGGAGGGTGAAGATAATAATTGGGCTGTGTGTAAGTTTAGCTCAACGGGATATTGGTCAGCCCCAGCGAAAGCCTGGTTTCTCCGTTGGAGACGATAAATTTAGCCAGTGCAGCAGCACTGCTAGCCTGGCCTACTTTGACGTGCATCACTCAGTATAGTGACACACGACCGCACGTCGGTACGACGCTCATCCAGGTTCCAATGGGGCTGGGGTATACACAGACTCGTTGCTCTGGGGCAGGGGGCGCGAGCGCGTCCGCAAGACGCGATCATCTTATGATGGCTGCATCATCCAGGTGGCTCTGTAACGTTCGGTTTTGCAAGTGCCACCTTCGAATACAAACGTCTGTCAGCATCTGGAGATGCGCGATAACAAAACTTCAAGAAAAGTAAAAATTAAAAAGAAAAAATAATTATGCAGCTCGCGGCCGCAGCGTCCCATTAAGCATTCCATTCAGCTTTAATATTTGCAATGCTTTCTTTCATGCTTCCCCGATCATGTATGTTTCACCTTACGTGATAGCGAAGCCAAAGCTACTTGCGAAAGCACGTTCTCCCGAACGATGCTCAGACTGCACGAGCGCACGTGTTTGGCAGGGGCACTGAAAGCTCGTAACTTGCTCTTGTAGCCTCTGTTACGCTGGCATTTAGAATGGAACAGAGTATAAAAAACTGTAGTGGGAAGTGTAATGACGCAAACGGGAGCTACAAATATTCTATTTTGCTCGCCTGGAGCGCTGCTCAAAACTTGAGAACTACGGGCCGATTGGGGCAAGTGATTCTGCAGCGAGAGCTCTCGCTCCAAGTGTCCAGGATGCGGTCGGCTTACCCACTCAGCCACAGACAAAGCAAATGACGCTATCAGCTATTATACTCTGTTTCATACTTAGCGTGCAACGCTGTCAAAGCTACTGGCGCGAGCGTGGGTCGCGATCTCGTTGATCATTTGCACGCGCTCTTGCGCAAACACAACCACAGATGAAGCCACGCGCTCACGCTAGTAGCTTTGACAGCGTTGCACGCTAAGTATGAAACAGAGTATAGCAGGAGCGCCTGACTTGAACCATGCAGAGACAGATTTGCGCGAGAGCGGGTGGAGAAGAAACCCTAGATCAGGCAACGCGCTCGTGCCAATACCACTCACAGCGTTCGTTGAGATAATGTCTGAAACGGAATATACACCCTTGAGAATTGCGGCGCCGACGACGCCGTCTAGCGGCTTAGAAAAAGAATACCGGCTAGGTTTGGCAGCACAGCTATATGGGTAGGCAACGGTGTGGGTATGGGGGAACTTGGCTAGACTTGGCTATGGTGAGCTGCAGTAACTTGGTTGGAGCTTGTCCGGTTGAATCCAGCTGGCTACTCACAGGTCATCACCTTGCCTCCTCGAGAGAACGAGGACGAAGACGGTGGGGTGTTTTGATTGAGTTTCCACAGCGAAGTATATATGAGCAGTTTATTGTAGTCTATGCAGGTAAGCTCTCGTGGTGGCGTGTAGACTTTTTCATACCTTTCACATACCATGGTGCTTGCAGTAATAACCTAATTCGACCACCTGCACCGGGAATTAAAATCGGTCCTCTTGCCGTAGACGAAGTGGTCGTGAGCTTAAACGTGACGTTGAGTCTGATACAAATCTCTCGCGATTCAACCTCGCAATCGACTGACTTCATAAATAAGGATTCTTGGGGGAAATGCGAAGCTCGATAACATTGCAGCCACACTCGCGCTGCAGCTTCTTGTGCTCATGGCACACCTTCTGCTATTGTTCTTATGCTTTTTAAAATTATTTATCCATCCGACGACCGCGCAGTGGTAGCCAGACAACCGTAGATTTTCGGAAATTGCAGCACGGTAAAAAGGAGCACTGTAACTAACTCATGCACGACGTCCGTTTTTAAGCCTTTTCGCCCATACCCTTGGCGGTTGCATACCCTGTGTCAGCGGGCAATCCAAAAATGCACCAGGTCGAGGGTACGTCAGTTTCTGGCTGGTTTGAGGTTATGCATTGCAATTTGTACAAGTCCTCAACCCAGCGTGCGATTTTCTGAGCGCGGCACAAGCGTGTTCGTTGCTTCGGAAAGCGAGCAAATCACGCACCATATGCGCTGACACAAAAACTGGAACCGGCCGGGAGCCATTTATTGAAAAGGTCTGTTGTACAGAAGGCTTAAAATGAGACTGGGCGCGGACTGAAATACCCCCACGAAAAGAAATGGTAATTTTCATCGAATGACATAAAGTGATTGCTGATTCAGCTCTCGATCCGTACTCAGAAGCGGCGCGCGTGCACGGGGCTCCGCCTCAAATGGAGCGCCGCACTTACTTGCCGCTCAGATAATATCATTTGATGGAAATCACATTCACTTTGCCGTGCGTTGGAAGTAGTTGAGTTTGCATCAGCCCAGTAGCACACGGACTGAAAGTTCGCGCCGAACACGTCCAGGAGCTAGATCACAAGTTTCGTTTTTTTTTTTTTTGCTGACAGCTTTGAAGTTATATTTATACACCTTTTCCACAATGACGCAGCCATCTTGGATGTCGTCACATTTGGTATGCAGCAAAACATCGTTTTGATCTCTCCACTTTGATGAAAGGTTTTTTTACAAAAAACGCGTGATTTTCACACATTCTTGTTTGGCCTCACCTATATTTTCTCGCATATTCCATGTTGAAATGTTTTCTTATTTTTTCCTCCCGCATACCAGATAAGGAACCCACGTGGCTGAGAACGAAAGAAAACAAAAAAACACTCTCTAGGATGGCTGAAATAACCAGGTCGGATCTAGAATGGGTCGTAAAATTCGACGCCTGCATGCAGTAAGCTAAGATTTTTGTGGAAGGTGTATTTTACAGTTCGGTTTTATCTTGTAAAGTTAATATTAAACGTAGCTCCCTTTTTGTAAAAAATAGGGTCAAAAAACTTGCCGGGGTCAATGGCGGTCGGTGACGCAGACGACCGGGTCGAGTGGTGAGGCGCGGTTGGCGCACGTGTTGATAGATTTATTTGAATTATTTATTTATTTATATCCAAATACTGCGACCGAATGGAGTTCATTGTAGGAGTGGGGAAAAAGAACAGAATAAAGTACAAAATATTGACATATGCAGAACAATATACACACATAGTCACCCTAAAATTGACAGACATAAAAGGACAGTAGCATATTAATTAATGGTAATTGTGGAAATTGATCAAACAAAAGCATCATGGGGGAGCATACGAATTGACCCGTCTAGTTTATTCCAAAGTGTTATTGTGAGAGAAAATTGTTTTTTAAACAGTTGAGTTGCGGCTAAAATGGAATAATGTTTAAGGATGTGAATGTCTCGTGCGTGTGCTAAGCGAGAAATAAATGTACATAGTTTGTAAGTTTAATGCCAGAATCCTCGTTTTAGTCGCTCAATAGTACGCCTGAAGAAAAGAGAATCAATCCCTAAGGATGACATGGAGGTTGACGGCGAAAAATTGCGATCATACCTTCTAAAAATAACGCGGACGGCTTTAGCCTTGATCGAAATAAGCAGATTAATATCTCCTTTAAATAGGGGTCCCAGACTACGGATGCGCACTCTAAGATAGGCCTAATAAGGGTTTCATATGCTAGTAACTTAACTTCTTTCGTAGAAAATTTCAGCGTTCGTTCATCATATCCCAATATTTTAAGGGCACAAGAAGAGGTACAATTAACGTGCTTGTCCCACTTAAGGTTAGGTGTAAATATAACTCCTCGATATTCGAACTCCTGCGCTTCGTTTAAAATTCTCTCGTTGCACCCGTAGCGAAAGACTAAAGGTGATTATTTATTTGTAAACCTCATAAACACAGTCTTTTAAAACTTAATATTCATTTGCCACTTCTTGCTTCAGTTAAAACAGAGCACGAACGACTCATTAAGCATCTCCTGATCATTTACGGTACCAATATCGTAATAGAGGACACAATGAATGGCACAAAGACGAATTCTTAATGGGAGGGGGGTGTAACGATTTCAAGATAAAAATAATTTGCATCTCGTCATTTTTACGCTGTTTATCGCGTCCCGGAGGATAGAAAAAACATCTCTTTCATCCGAAAATGTCGCAATTCTCCTGCATAATCGCAAAGCAAAAGTCGAGCTTCCTCCCCCCCCTGCAGCCGCATGCGGCAGCCGATGGAACTACGGCGAAACGAAGAAGTGACCTCGGTCGGCTCTAAGCTGCAGCATAACGCCCGCTAATGTCAGCAGAAAAAGGGAGAGGAAGCGTCCTCCGAGGAAGCACACGGAAGCTACACGGTACCCTAATTACATAACTATGAGGGGGACGGGGTGTGGCCCTGAAGACTGGGAGTTAGCTCAGGAGCGCAAGAAGTGACAATAGTTTCTTTCTTTCTTTT
>JAZHYW010026927.1:0-20279 GCA_037355805.1 Ixodes ricinus | reverse complement strand
GTGGTGGTGGTTGGTCGTTGGGGTTTAACGTCACCTAGGTTAGCCTAGCTCTGATGTGCTGGCCTGGGCAGGTGACGAGCTCCAATACAAGCTAGTAAAAAAAAAAAAAAAAACAATGGGACAAGACAAACTTAAGAGCCTGGGCCTAATTTGGCTACAGGCGCTCAATCAGTTCTGTGTGCCGTAGGAAAGTCAACAATGCCTTGAAAATCCTCAGGCACTTTCGTCGGGGCCCGTCGGGAAAGAGCAAATCGTCAGTTGTCACCTGGGTGCCTTCCTTAACCCGTTGACGCAGCACTTGCCGTTGGGTCTCGTATGCCGGGCAAACGCAGAGGATATGGTGGATCGTCTCTTCTGCCCTGCATTGGGGACAGCTTGAGCTCTGCCGTTTTCCCATTTTTGCAAGGAATTCGTTCGTGTATGCAGTATTGGTCCGTAGTCGTCGCACCAGTGTCTCCGCTGCCCGGGAGAGGCCGGTCAGGGTGCCTTTGGGTAGAGATTTCTCCGGCTTCTCCTGTAGGAGATGCCAGCGGACGTCGAGGGCTGCCTGTTGTGGGTGTGCAGGTGTGGGGACCGTGGGGGGCAACTGATGTGCTTCCGCGGCGAGGTCATCCGCGCGTTCATTTCCCTGGATGCCGACGTGCCCTGGGATCCATTGGAAACAAACTGAAAAGTCATGCGCTTCCAGGATAGCCAGGGCCTTCCTTACAGCGGTCGTTGCAGGGTCTGCGGTCTCTGCATTGGTTATCTTTTGGATGGCGCACCGGGAGTCCGTGAGTAAAACCATCGGTTGGGGCGGCAACTTGGTGGCCGCCAGGAGAGCTTTTTCTATTGCCACCAGCTCGGCTGTCGTTGAAGACGTGGGTGTGTGGAGTCTGCCACTCCACTCCAGACTTAATTTCGGTATGTGATAGGCCGCTGTGCTAGAGGTTCGTGAGTGGTTTACCGACCCGTCCGTGTATATCTGCAGCTTTCCGCTGTGATGTTCTTCCAGGTGGGTCTCCACTAAATCTTTGATGACAAGGAGTGGCTTGTCTTGTTTGGAGCGCAGGTACTTAATCCGTACCTCACTGGCTATCTTCGGCACTTCCCATGGTGGTGTCCTTGACTCGCTCTGTGACATCGTTAGGGGGCCGCGACTCGAAGAAAAACCTCCACCACCTTGCTCCATGACGCTGTCGTCCGGCCCCGAATTCTACGAAGGAACCATCTGCCTGGGTGGGTTGTCGACAGTCGTGCCAGTTGGAAGAGGCTTCGTTCCCAAGACTGTCTCTCGAGCGTCTCTAACCCCGCCTCTTGGAGGACCCGGGTGTTCTTGGCAGCTTTCGGGATCCCCAACGCCGTGCGAAGTCCCTGGCGGTGCAGTTGTTCCAACCTCTCCAGGTCCGTCGGGGATGGGGACATGTAGGGCAGCCTGTACAGTATCCTTGACGTGACGAGCGCTGTCTGGGCGGCCAGGATGGTTCGTTCTGTGCAGCCCCATGTGGCCCCAGTCATGCGGCGGACAGCATTCGTGGCCGGCCTGCAGGTTGTGATGGTCGCCTCCGCGGCTTGTGCCCATCGCAGTCTGTCTGTGAGGACGATTCCTAAGAACCGTTGCCTTGTTACGCGTGTGATCCTTTCTCCTGCCAACTTAATGTCTGGTGGGCGAAAGTGGCGTCCGTTTCCCCGTATGGACATCCAGGTTGTCTTATCTCTGGAGAGGTTCAGCCCCGATTTGTTCAGGAAATTGTCCACAGCCTGGATGGCGTCCTGTATGCTCCGCTGGATCTGAGTGGTGTAAATGCCCGATACCCAGAGACATACGTCGTCTGCGTATAACGATACCTGCACCGGCAGGGGCGTTGGTGGGATGGAGCACGGTAGCTGAGCCATCACAATGTTGAAGATCACCGGACTCAGCACGCTTCCCTGAGGCAACCCTCTGTGAAGCACCCTTGGTGACGATACTGTGCGTCCAGAGCGAACTTGTATTTTTCGCCCCGTCAAGAAGTTTGCTAGGAAGGCTTGGATTTTACCTGTAAGCCCCGCCTCCGTCAGTCTGCGGAGGATGGTGGAAAGCGGTACGCCATCGTAAGCCCGCTCTACGTCGAGGAAGACTGCAACCGTGTTTCTTCGTTTATTCTTGTTTTCCTCCAGGTCACTCGTAAGGTCCAAGATACTGTCCTGGGCTGACAGACCTCTCCTGAAACCAGTCATACACTCGGGGAGGAGACAGTGTGCATCCAGATACCAGCGAAGGCGTGCTTGTACCATTCTCTCAAACACCTTGCTTACGCATGACGTTAGCGACACCGGGCGGTAGGACTCCGCCTTGCCTGGGGGCTTTCCTGTCTTGAGTAGGGGCACTACGGTTGCCAATTTCCACCCGTCGGGTACGTCACCAGAGTCCCATATGGTGTTAAACCAGGCGACGAGAGCTTCTTGTGCGTCATCCGGAAGGTTCGTGAGTGCCTGGTATGGGATTCCGTCGGGTCCCGCTGCACTCTTTTTCCGGCATCTCCGGAGAGCACTCTCAAGCTCCTGGATGGTAAAAGGTGCGTCTAGGGGCCCAGGGGACAAATTTGGAGTTCCCGGTTTTCCTGTCGCTTCGGCAGGGGCGTATAGAGCACACAATCTCTCTGCTGCCAGCTGCTCTGTTATGTTGGCCGCGAGTGCTAAGACCTGCAGGGCGTGCCTTGTTCTGCAGCTCCCAGTCATTGCACCTAGGACTTTCCAGAGTTTGGGCAGCGATGAATGAGCGTTGGTGTTCCTGCACATCAGCTTCCATCGAGCTCTGACCAACGCCTTGGCGTGTCTTCGTAACTTTGCCGACACTCTGTTAAATTGGGTCTTGTCCTCCGGGTTCTTCGTTCGCCGGTACTTTCGTTGAGCCCTTGTTCGCGCCGCCTGCAGGTTCAGGAAGGTGAGGTCGGGATTCGGCAGCCATTCAGAGATGCACGTCGTGTGTGTTGCCTCCTGCAGAGCCTGAACGATGGCTGTTGCAATGTCTGCATGGCTTGTCTCCAATGCTGCGCGGAAAACATCCCAGTTTGTGCATGACCGCACGACCTTCCTGACCATCTGGCACCCCTTGACGGTGATGTGGATAGGGAAATGGTCGCTCCCTCTGGTGTCCGGGGCAGTTGCCCATGCCAGCTCGAGTGTTGGTGTATGCGCCGTGACATCGATGGCGCTATACGTGCTGGGAGGCCTGAAAAAGGTGGGCCCTCCGTCGTTTGCCACGACCAAGTCAAGCTCCTCCAGCATTTTCGTGACGGCGTCCCCCCGTTTGTCCGTTTTCCGACTGCCCCATGCTTCACTGTGCGCATTGAGGTCGCCACACAGAAGTAGGTCCCCGTCGATGTTCTTGCACCATGCCAGAAGGTCATCTGTCGGCCACTCCGTGCCATCCGGCCGCACGTACCCCACGAGCACATGGAAGGTCCTTTTGCCGATGCTGACTCTTGCGGCCACAAACTCCGCCGACAGGGTACACAACTGACTGGTGTCCACTTGAAAGTAAGGCACTCCTTGTCGTATGAAGAGCGCCGCACTTCCATGGGGAAAACTGGGGATGGATTGCGTCGTAAGCTTCACGTACCCAGGTAGTGTCCGCTTTCCCGGAAGGCCGGCTTCTACGAGTGCCAGCACTGGGCTTGGGTAGCGTTGCAGATGCAGGGTTAGTTCGCTGTGTTTGGTCGTGAGTCCACGGCAATTCCACTGTAGCACGGTTGGTACGTCCTGTCCCCCGTCCTATAGCTGGGCTGTCGCCCTTCCTTCAAAGTTGGGGTACTTGTCGAGTTATCTTGCGTCTGTCGATTCACGGTACCCGGCTTAGGCATTCAGTGTGATGATTCCTTCCAGACTCTCCCCGACAGCATCTAGTACCTCGAGGGCGAATTTCGCTTCCGGTGTGTGGCGCCGTGCTTGTGCCAGTTGTCGCACCGCCCTGAAGAGCCGTGAAACCATCCGTAGTAGGGCAGCGTCTGCAGCCTCTCCCGTCGATGGGGTCTTGTGGCGTGCATCTCGTGCCACGTGGGCAAAAGACTGACGCCTATCCACCTGCGCTGCTCCTTCTGGTTGGCGTGCTCGCTTGCTTTCCGTTGGTTCAGAGCGGGTTTCGTCTTTGTGTCCCGCCATCTCTTTCGCCCCGGTACGTCGGGCTGCTAGCGGCGGGAAATCGTCTTCTGGCAGTCTTGCCCGTCCCTTGGAACTCTGGGCTCCTGAGGCTGTTGTAGGAGGTGCGCCCCGCCGGCTGGAAGCTTTGTCCGTGTTTTGCTTTCGTACCGCTGCTCTTGCTTCCGTGTGGGTGGAGGCCGACCTGGCGCGCTGCTTGCACACTTTCCGCTCTTTCCTCAAGACGGGACACTCCGAGGAAGTGGCGGCGTGGTCCCGTCGACAGTTGACGCAGCGAGCGGTCTCGCTCTCACACGTCGATGTTTCGTGATTACCTGAACATTTCGCGCACGTTCGTTCCCTCTCACAGACTGCGGCGATGTGGCCCATTCTATTGCACCGGAAACACTGCAGAGGACGAGCCACAAAGAGTGCAACCGGGTGACGCACGTATCCCATGTGGACATATTGCGGAAGGTCCTTGCCTTCGAAAGTGACCCTGACCGTCGTTGACTTTCCCAGGCGCCGCACGCCGAGGATGTGAGCTGGGGCCCGCATGCTGTTGTAGATGTCTTCCTCGGACAAGCCTTGATCTACGTCTCGAACAACTCCTGCGATGTGATGTGTCGTCCATGGTACGCGGGCCTCGACCGGTATGCCGCCGAGCTTCTTGACGAGTAGAAGTTTAGGCACAGCCTCTTTCCTGTGAACGTCGACCGCTATCACGTTCTTTCGGCCGTTGACCCGTATCTCCTTCACTTGGCGAGGAGCGATGACGTCGAAATGAGCGTTTAGCTCTACCCTGTTGAACTTCCGGACGTTTGCTTTGTCTGTCGGCCAAAACAGCACCGTAAGCCGGGCTTCCGTGTTCCTGGCAGCCGGTCGCGATTCCTTGGAGACTACTGTGTCGCCGCTGTTGGTCGAGCCCCGTCGACTTTTCTTCGGGCCTACGAGGGTGAAGCCGTCGTCCCCTTCGCCCTTGTTGCTGGCATCTGTGTTCGTCCCATCTTCCAGTGCCGACTCCGCCTCGGAGGAAAAGGATGCTACTGACGCTTTCGATGACGGAGTGGGGCTCAAGTCGCGGTCCCTTTTCCGGTATAGCCGACCTGGTGTAGCCGGCAGGCCTCGGTCCTCATCCATGGGGCTGGGGCTTTGATGAGTGCCCCCCGAAGCGGCCGCCATGCTTGTCAGCCGATCTCGCCGCTCAGTGGTGCAGGGATTGTCCCTCGTCAGACAATTTGCTAATTCCGGTACGATATATCGCCCCGGTGACACGCTTGGCGACGCTTGACGACGCGGCACTGTACACGAAAAATAAAACTTCTGCAAAACGGAAAAAGACTACGCAGCAGCGTGCCGCTCCGAGCTCGCCGCGGACAGTCCCTTTTCTGACCATAGCGGCGGCGGCGCGACCGACTTTTATCGGCTGCTGCCAAAAACAAATGAAAGAAAAAGTGCGATGCCGAAGATATCGCTTTTGGCGCGGCGGCTATCAATATTCGCGCGTTCTTGCTGCGCTCACGCGTGACAACGCAACACCAGTCACCTAGCTCTGTTTGAAAATTTGTTTGACCTTTGTCCGCCTTCCTCTCCTTTTCCAGGGATTATTTTCATCATTTTTACCCAGCTCGTTGCACCTTTGCATAAATTTCATCCACATCACAACCCTAAAATGCAGGCCGTTCATCTTTGTCCATGTTAGACTGGTGGCAGCTGTTAAGACCCGTTTGCTCGACTGAAGTCTAGCTCCTGATTAGCTCAATTGGTAGAGCGTTCCACTGGAAATCCAGGGGTCCCGGTTTGATACCAGGACAAGGCGGATATGTTTCAGTCGCACACCAGTTATAAAGCCGTGCTTCGAAAGCTCTGTTTTCTAATTTTCTCCCGTTGCTCGCCTTCTCCAGAGATTACTATTGTCATTCTTGTCCAGCTCGCTGCACCTTTGCTTTAATTACATTACCCTCATCAATTTAGACAGCATGAAAAAATCTGTTTCTCAAGGTATCGCGCTGCAATTAGTTACAGCTGGAAAGCACATGGTGAAAGTTTGCAGTGAAAGAAATTAAGAAATGTTTTTTTCCTTGTTCAAGATAAAATATAATAAAAACCTTCTGTGCAGTCTACGCCGCAGCTTCCTAGACGATGCACGCGTAGTGAGAAGGGCCTCCAAAAGATGGTGCACGCCGCGTCAAGGGAGCTCCAGCCGATTCGGGTTATTTTGCGGGATCGACTGCTATCATAACCCGAATTTACCCCGTTAGTGTGACGTCATTGCTCCAAACAAACATTTGCTAGAGACGTAGCTGGGAATGAATCTATGAATTTGAATTTTGCTCCGATGGCATATCCCCTATTCCGTGTTAATAAAGCTATAAAGTTGAAAAAGAAAAAAAAACAATAATTCAAAAATTGGATGTGTCATTTAAACATGTGTAAATAATAGATACGGGAGGACTAGATCTGATACTTACCACGAAATAAGTTTGGAAAGATTCTCTCTGAAATATTTGGACGACAAATTACGCTCCTCGAGACGTCTCGAGATGTCTGTAGCAGACGACGAACGCAAGCGGAATGAGTGAAGTATGCCTGACCAATTTGAAGTTTGACCAATTTGAATCGTTGCGAAATAAGAAAATGTTTATCTTATATCTATTGGGAACAGGCAGCTAAAACAAAAGTAATCAGGTTTATGACAACGGATCGTATTAGCGCGGAATAGACCTGTTACAAAAAGTACAGAGCCACGACGGCAGGGAATTCCGGGAACCCTCGGTGCAGATAACGCGCTTTCTCGTTGCGCCTCTGCGACTCCGCGCGCGCGTTGCGGCAGCTGCCGGCAGCTGCGGTCCGAGCCGTCCGCCATCCCACCCATCCGCCGGAACGTTGTACGTCGTTGATGGCGTGCAGTATCTGTGGCAGCGTAAACGCATCGCGAAATGTGACTTTGAGTACGTTATTGGTTGTAACTCGCCTTCACGTCTTGCAGTGTCACAGAATCCACTTATTTTGCACCCCGACCATGGCAGAGTTCGACTAGGTTCGACAAACCGTTGGCGCAGCAGACGACGGAGTCGGTGCGGTACGAAGGAGAGGGATGAAAAAAAGGGCAGTCCCTCTCCCCCCTGCGCTCATCGCAAAAAAAGAGGCAAAACCCTGTCTTTATGTGTTTTTTTTTTTCGCTTTCATCGGAAGAAATGTTCGTCAACGCTGCAGCCATTGCGCGACGTATGAGTCTGCAAATAGCGTGGTTTTTTCCGCTTTACATTATACGGTGAACCGCAGTTCACGCTAAGAGCCATCTGAGCCAATCCAGTGCCCAGAACGGATCACGTGACTACGCACCCCGCGCGTCGCTACGCCCGACGCAATCTCGCGTGACACTTACGAGGCATTGTAATGGCTCTGATGGTTGGTAGCGCGCCTTCTGAGGTCCCTCGTAAAGTACATTAGAGGCTGGTAACATTTGAAATCGAACACTCTCGTCGAAAGGGAAGGGGGTTACTTCGTGTTTTTTTTTTTAAATGTATGTGATTGCCCCATTTCTGTAGAAAACAAAACCACTTTCTAAAATAACTAAAAAAATAAGTTTCGCTTCACAAAAAATATTAAGTGGAGCAGGGTGGCAATTTGTTTTACTCCGTGATTTTTCTATCCAGTTCAGTACGCTGTTATGAATAAGGAAAGCATACAAAACTCACAGTAACTTTTTGTTTGCTTGTATACCATGCCTAATACTTTTTAGTTCAAAGAAAAATACTTTATATTTTTTTAATGAGGTAAAAAATGTCAAACATCGCCTCTTTGATAGTCCGGTGGCATATGCAGAGCCTTGTATCTCATGAGTTAGTATATTCGTTGCTTACCAAATACAATGCAGATATAGTCTTATACATGAGCTATTGGCGGGCGTAAGTTTGGTGTAGTCTATTTTTACGGAATATTATTAAAACAAATCTGATATATCGTCAAAAATGAGATTTACAGACATTTTTAATCAACTTTATCAAAAAAACATATTTTTTATTTCGTTCAATTTTTTTATTATTACTGCCAATAATATTAATTTTCAATTGACTTGATGCGATTTCGCCCTTTCTTGTTGTTTGTATCTTCTCTTGAAGTGATCGAAATCGCACCCACGCTCTCGGAACAGCCAAACTCAGTTTCCGCAGGTCGACTTCGCTGCAGAGATTATAGTGCTTATTTGTTTATTTTTTGTTAAATTGCAGCGGGTAAATGAATTTTGATTAGAAACACTCGTGCTTGACTACATATTGTATTTTCTTAATTTTGTAATGATGGCAACTGGAATTCCTCAGTCCGATCACTAGCGGTGCAGAGGATGTCCCATTATCCGGTGTGTTAACCCAGAGGGGCGGAGAAAACGGAACGAGCAACGGCCTCGACTTGCCTCTGCGAAGACGATAGTGCCTGGGGGCGAGCTAAACTTTGTACCCCAGCGGTCGGATGCAGCCGAGAAGATCAAGAGGATGGAAAGTCGAGAGGGACAGATCGAAAGCTGGAACCAAAGCAAGCGAGTGGTAAACCCGAGACGGTAGCCCATCTGTTTGAACGAGTGTGTGAAGTTAAAAATAAAAGAGTTGGGTTTTGTTCAAGACTGATCGATATCTCTGAACTTCAAGAAGTAACGATGCCAACATGCACAGAAGGCAGCGAAAGCAGTCACTTAATGTCTCTGTAGACTTGTAGTTTCTCCACTTTGTCGCACCGAGCCTAAGGGGGCCCTGCAGCGACTTTTTTTCTGGTTTTTAATTTGCACCGAACCTGAGCGCACTGAACGTAGTAACTGAGGGAAACTTTTCTTTTCTAGAATTTCGCTTTGTTTTAAAAGTTATAGCAGATTAGAATTACAAAAACAAGCAAATGATCCAGGCTTGGGTGGCCATGAACAAGAGGAGGGTAATAAGCTCAGCGAGCGTTCACGGCTGCCACACTCCGTGTCGACGGCTCAAGAGGGCGCCACTAAGCCATGTGCTGGATAGGCTGTATGAAGCGGGAAGCCCGAGCGGCTCGCATTGAATTATCTGCGCGATTAAACACTAATTCGGCATGACACTTCATTTGCCACAAACGACAGCAAACACGGGGTAAATATCAGTTCAGAATGGAAGCCACTTCCCGCTGCCAAACCACAAGCCAAACCTGTTCGCCAAAACCCTTCGGAACGCTCGGAACCGATCGGATCATCCAGATCGTACGACCGCAGCGCCGCCGCGTTTATCCGGGACCTTTCTACGCTCGCCGCTTCACAGCAATCCGCGGTGCGCGTCGGCGCCTGATCCCACAACTCTTTTCTAGTATGCTCCGCCTTTTACACAGCTTAGTGACGGGTATGTAGAAGGGTCATTTATTTGTTTCCGTAATTTATAAACTGCATTTATCTCTTTTTTATTCAAAATATTGAATAAAACTAATTTCATAAATAATTGAAACGGTTCGCGCCACTTATATTTTGTATTTCAACTAAAAAAAGCTTTTAGCGACTCTGATCAGTCGTAAGGCAGAAGCTGGCAAGGACCAACAACGTCACGATGTCGTCACATGCCAGGCTTCCTCAAAGTGCGGTTAAAATATGACGCACTTGCACTCTCCCTGCCCGCTGGTTGCCCGAGCCACAATTGGGTTGTGTGTATGTTAATGCAGCTTAGAACTTGGTCGGCCTCAATGAGCGACGAGTCTCCCAGCTGTAGATGAGAAATTTAGCCAGTGCAGTATATCCGCTAGCCTGGGGTCTTTAACGTGCATCAGGCAGTAGTGATACACGACCGCACGCCGGTACGATGCTCATCCAGATCGAAAGGGGCAGGGGTGGGGATTGAGCCCAGGATCCTGGGTTCTGCAGCGCGAGCTTTCGCTCCACGTGCTCCGAGCTGGTGTTCGCTAACCCACTCGGCCACCGATCCCTCTGCCCGAACCACAAGAGATGTGGAAACCGCAAAAGAGGTAGGCGCTTAATAGGATTGCAGAGGGCCTTTAATGCAAATATTGTACATCCTCCGGGAATATAAAAACGTGATTTGACGATTTCATTTCAGGTGACTACGGTAGATTTGATTTGGCTAGGCACACCTTGCGTGGGTTTTGGGAATAAATAAATGTCTGTTCTATTTTCTCCTTCAAATAAATCATGTACGGCCAATGTGGAAATGCTTGATGCTCTGCATCGTGCTTCTCCAGGAAAGCGATGGAAGTGCTATATACTTTGGAGAAAGAGCAAAACTTTGTCGTTACAACCGGTCCTTGATGCTGTCGGAACGGCGAAGCTGTAGAAGTCGTCGTACGACTGTCCAAGCAGATAAGTATCAATTTATACTCATCCAACGGTACCGATATATTCTAAACATAGCGGAAAATGCTGGCAGACGGAGGTACACCAAGTTAGTGAGCCAGGCCTGTTACACATAACAATTATTTAATAAATATTGGACCTATATTAATCTTTTCTTGATTCTGAACAGGTTGAGCATTGGTTGAAACAATAATGAACAGTGGAATACCACTTGTTTAGATATTATTCTAGGTTATAAATAAATAAGAACACCGGGACCCACCTAAAAAATGTAATTATAACGTCGGTTAAAACAAGACACTCTAAAATCTAGGCTCACGTTTGCCGTACGTACCCTTTCTTGACGCCTTTCAAAAAATACGGAACACGGGTCGGCAGTAGTGTAACTAAGTGTTCTCCAGATAGACGTCGAATGAGGCCACGGGCAGCGAACGGCAGACGATTAAACCCTACTCAAAAGATTGACTCTCTCCTCAAGATTGCAATCTCTAGCAATCTTAATATATTTTGTTTCACCGTAACTTCACCGTCAAGGAGCAAACGGTACGGCCCCCGTGAGCCAATCAGAGCAATGGAGCGGAGCATGTGACTGCCCTCCGTCGGAGGAGTGCACTCCGAAGATTCGTTGTGGCAGGCTTCAATACGACGCGCTGATTCCCCCCTTGGCCGGTTTTCTCGAAGCGATGGTAAATCCATTTTGGTAAACCACGGTGCCTAGGAAGGAAAAAGTACTTAGGTAGTGTAATAAACGGCTGGATATAGAACAACAATAATTATTTTGATTCGGCAGTAAGATGCGTCATCTATCGGTGAAACAAGCCAGTCATTTTGTTTATCCTCTTTTTCGGCTGGTTGTTATCGATCGAGTATGGTATTTTAAGTCAAAATATAGTAATGTTTTACTTGAAGACCAATGTATTGGCTTCAGATGGTAGAAATTTTAACTACTATGCTAGAGTGTGTCGACGAATATTCGAAAATGTAAGAAACTATTCCTTCAATATGTTTCGCCATAAACAACGCATAGCTTTCCCGTGTGCCTTCCAGTCTGGCAACGCCGGTGCTGTAGTCTCGTTTTTGTTCCCTGCGCCATACTTGAGCACGTTTCTGCGATCCGTTTACCCTTCTTCCGTTTGCCCAACCGATCCAACGATTAGCCCACCGACCGACTGCGCACTTACTTACAAAGTGATGTGCGGACCTATTTGTACTTTGAAAACGGAAACGATTTGTTTATTTCTCGTTTCTGCGACTTCTGCAGATGACATCGGCAAGGTTAATTCGTATACCGCGCTTGTACCTTTCCCATTGATGGATGCATCGACCGACCGTCACGGTCAGAACCAGACTCAGCGGCACTGCTTCAGCGTAAAGCTTGTGGGGATTTAAAAGGAAGATAATAAAGATGGCTCGTGACGCGGGTGAAGCTAGCGCGCGCTCAGGACGAGCGCGGGTTAGAACGGGTGTGGACACCAGCAAAACGGTTGTCTGTTCTTGAGTCTCCACAAGCTAAGGTTCTCGTCACCGTTGGATTGCTGGCCACCGGGGATATGTAGAAACCTTGATACTGTCGGCATACTGTCGGCGCACTGCGAACAAAAAACAGTACAATGTCCCAGTTGTTCACCCGGAATGAAGACTTTATCGAGGATAACCCCCTTTCTCCGCAAAGTAATCGCTGCTCACGAGTTGTCGTGCATAGTGTAACTAATGAAACGTGTTAGTATAAATATATACCAACACTTGTTCGCAAAATATTTTTTTTTACTCACCATAAAAACACTTGCACGGCTTATGTACCGTCATATGTCTTGGATCCCGGACTGCTGAAGAGTGATGCGTTCGCGGAATGCTGCCGTCGCTTAGTTTAGTAGTCCCTCTGAACTACCGCTTTTCTTGACGTGCAAATAGGTTGATGGTGCGTCATTATTATAACAGCCGGATCGAAATGAATGTTCAGCAGAACCAAGCAGAACTATTATCCCTCATTGGGCGACGTCGCGGCCATTTTGCTTGTAGGTACTGCTCCTCCCTCGGCGCCCCTGCTCTCCCAGTCACGTGACCTAGAATTCCCCCTTCTAGGGACAATAGTTAACTGTAACCCACGGTTCCCGTTCGAGAAAACGGGCCCTTGAGTTGTAGCCTTCCGTGTTTACCAAGTTATCGTGAAACGTAGTGTAGTGTATGGGTCAGCTGCCATTCGATATGTATTATTCGTAAAAATCCGGAAAGAGAAACGAGGATCAATTTCCAAAGAGCTTACAAAAAGCTGACGCAAAACAAAGGTTACTAGGTTTCAGATAACCTGGTGTTCAGAAACAATGTCACGCCAACTTTAGAGGTTTGACTACAAATGAAGCCAGCAGCTTTTAAAAGAAACTTTCTTTTGGTCAGATAAAATGAAAAGCAGTACGTAAAAAATTAAATAAAACATCTTGATTTCTAAAGGAAGATGAGAAATGCTCTAATGTCTTTTGAACAGCAAAAAAGGAGGATACTTTTGACTATAACATATTCAGTCATTACCATATTGCTTTCATTGCATTCGTAGAGTCAACGCTATTTGACCGGAAGAAGGAGTTTCTCCTCGTTTTGTGACATTGCGGAAATGGTCGCTGTCACTATAGACCGACACGCGGGCTTGACGTCACGGAGCTGCGGCGGCGCTGCAATCGCGTCGGAGCCGGCTGGTGTGGGCAAAAGGGCGCACGTTTCGCATGGGCGGCATAGCATTTCAGCATGCCGCGAAGCTGTTTTGCCGTTAATGGCACCGAAATGTACAAGAAAAGTAGCAGAGTGAGTTTCCACAAGTTCCCGGCAGACTCTGAAAGGCATATATAGAAGGTGGATAATATCCGTGGGTCGAAAAGAATGGTCGCCTCGCGCGAACGACCGTTTGTGCTGCAAGCACTTTCTTGAAGGCAAGTGCGGCTTCCATTTCAAACTCCGTGCCGAGGCTTGCTTATGTGCAGGGAAACCGTCGTCTGATCAAGACCACCCGGATTTTGTTCCCACGGTGTTCGTGCACAAAACACCGGCCAAGCGCTCGTCGGAGGCTCGCTATACCCGTGCTACCCAGTAGAAGGGGAGCGGCGACAGAACGGCAGAGTTGTAGGCGTTACCGAAAAAAGTAACGAAATACGTTACTCGTTACTTGCAAATAGAAGGTACACGTTACCGAGCTAAGTTACCTAAATATAAAAGGAGCGCGTTACCGCTGCTGATAAAAAGTAACGCACGTATTTCTGCGTTCCTTTTAAATTATGATTTAATGCGTTTTATGGTTTTGACGATACAGGTATGCATAAGCTCATATATCAAGAAACATTATATTCATGCAGAAACTGAACACAATTACTTTATCTCTTTTTACGGTTTCACCTAAATACTCACGAGAAAAAACGCAAAGAAAAACATGGCTTGACGCCTAAAAAACACAGAAAAAAATTAACTGTAATTTCTTTAAGACTTGGGAAGTAGTAACGAGTAACGTAAGTACGTTACCCGTTACTGTTTCGAAAAAGTAACGAGTAGGTTACTACGCTGATGAAAAAACTAGCGCGTTCCTGGTAACGCCGTTACTTGTAAGGTGTTACCGCCAAGAATGCAGAACGGACAAAGCGTTACCGCTGTCATGCCTTGTGGTTATGAGGGTAGGAAAAGTATCATACTTTGACTTCAAGACGCTGTGTGTATTTAATCAATTAGTAAATAAACTTCCATTGATCCACAGTCTGCTGATCCCGCCGCAAGTGCTGGAAACCGACTCGAAGCAATCGTAGGCCTCGAGAGACTTGTACGCCTGCACCGTGCCGGCCGTGAACTGGATTGGCGAAAGAACTCAACAAACGAGGACGTGAGCCGTCGACTTCGGTGGCAGCAACTTCACGTCGGAAATCCAGCAAACCGAGTTTACGGCGTACAGATCCTCGTAGGCAACGCCGTTCACGCACAGTTTATTTTGGTACCGCTGCCGTTCAGGCTCGGGTAGCGAGCTCAAATAGTCGGGCCTATCATACGACATACGCTTTCGGGAAATACGACGCACTGATAAAGCTAGAAGCGTCTCTACAACGTCAACAACGAGCGCAGCCCACACAACGCAATGGCGAAAACACGGAGAGCCGGCCCGCTTTTGCCCACACAGCTACCGCGCCTGCGCGGCCTTCCGGCCGTGTTGGTAAACAGAGCTGCTCCGCGTGTCGGTCTATAACCGAGAGGGACATTCTGAATTCTTCTCTGCGCACTTACCGACTTGAGCTTCTCAAAGAGGCACACAATTACTCCTCTTCCCAGTTTCGCGGTGGCTCTGGTATTCGATGGCAAGTAAAGAACGAAGGGACCCATAAAAGCGGATATTCATTGAATACGCATGTTTACGCGCGCCATATATACATTTTTTTATATAGCTACGTGGAAGTCTTGATCTTTTTGTATGCGTAAGCAGGAAAAAAAGGTTAAAGGGGAAGGGCACTCACAAAAAAAAAGGATAATAAATTTCGGTACTTAATTGTAACGGATTACATACAAGTCTAAGAGTTAGGAGCAAAAAGGAGGACATTACCCGCACACACAACTATATGTGTGTATGTGATATTGCCTTTTTTTGTTCCAAAGTTTTGTGTTTTCAAGATGTTTTTTTTTCTCTTTTCTACAGCATTCTCGAGAGCAGTTCGGTCGCTCGTGCTCTGCTTTTAGTGATGTTTTGTTTCATTTATGGGGTGGTCGTGTGTGTTAAAGAGGCTTAGCATACGCGCCTGGTTACAGTCTCCATTGCCGACCTTCTCTTGTCTCACCGATATGCCGAGCCACTGAAGCGGTCGTTGACGAGCCTCCACAAAGGCCAATGCTAGGGAGGAAGACAGATTAGAATCTAGAAAGACAATAACCTGGATTTCTATAATAACGATGAAGTGAAGTAAACAGTACACGAGGAAACAAAAACTGAAGGTCGGTTATGGCGGCGCCCATGCACAGCTTCTGCACTGCGTCTAAACGCAGGCTCAACTTTCGGTGGTATTTCCGAAGAGGGCTTTTATCGGTACTAAAGCACGCGCTCTTGTACGTCAGACTACATGGATGCTTAAAGTACACTCTTAGAAATATGTTCGTACTACTTACTAACTAAAAGTTAGTAACTGCTTGTCTCAACATTCCCTAGCTTCTTAGTAACTGCAGTTCGTAACGGGCAAGTTACTAACGTTACTAGCTCAAGAAGCTAGTTATGGTTACTAACCGCATTAATAGAACCTAGTATATTACATTACCTTTAGCTAGGAACTGACTCTAACTCTCACACGACCTAGTAACCACTACCGCTAAGCAGTACCTGTCTGTACCTTCAGAAAGGAAGGAACCTT
Source organism: Ixodes ricinus (assembly GCA_037355805.1). Taxonomy (NCBI): domain Eukaryota; kingdom Metazoa; phylum Arthropoda; class Arachnida; order Ixodida; family Ixodidae; genus Ixodes; species Ixodes ricinus. Next base: position 4,508 of record JAZHYW010026927.1, on the reverse strand, counting down.
CCTCCTGGCAGGAAGGTAAGACGTTTCCTCCTCTGTCGACGCACACCGTAATAACAAAATAGTTATTGGGGAGTTTTAGGGAACTGTTTTTGCAGAACCGATACGGTATGCGATGGGCCCTCTTGTACGAACTGCGCATGCGCTACCACAGAAGACTCGCGTATGCGCAGTTCGTACCGGAGGGCCCATGGTACCATATCGGGTGTGCAAAACCTGTTTCCTAAAACTCTCTATTCGAGAGTTGTATGGAACTGTTTTGCATCTCACATCGGTACAGATATGATGGATACGATCACCAAACGATCTGTTCAAAAACGCGTCATCGCCTCGATCACAAAAATGCAATGTCGCTCGACGAAAAAGGACGATAAGGATTCAAATATGTGCGAAACGAACCGTCGTTGCGTATTTAAAGAGCGAAGGGCGTAAAGTTTTGGCAAAGAAAGATCCTAAAAAACGAGGATTCACTAAAACAAAAAGTTGTAGGTGTGCAGCAACGAAGGATGTTTTTATGTCTCCTAAACCATCGGAAATAACCTCTGCATAGTGACCGAGTGTTCTGAGTCATCGCCTTCTGGAACCAAAACGTACGCGTAGTTGTAAGTTTCTGGCCCTCCCAAAGCCACGTCGTTTTTATTCCTCTCTTTTGTTGTCTTGTACACGGGCAAGTTCCTAACTTAACTAAGTTGCTAAAAGCACAAGCGCATAAGTTATACACTGATTGAGCTTAGGAAGCTTTATTATTTATACTGTGTGGCTCCTTGTGATCGCAGTAGCGCTTCGGCCAAAGCAATTTCCAACGCAGTTTTCGCTGCTATACCGTAGCTAGCTCCCTTACCAATAAACACTGACAGCGTGACGCGAAAGTACTAGCCCATGCTATAAATAAGTTGAAGATCAGTGTTTACAAGCTGAACCACTGCGTCATGTCCCGACCACACCGTACTGGGTGTAGTGACGATCGGTTCCGGGGCCATACAGTATAGATCATGCCTGGTATGTCTCACTGAGGCGCCACTGAAATTCCTAAGGCGATACAAAGAGTAAATATAATTAGCTTTTAAACTATACGATTGCACTCTAGAAACACACACACACACACACACACACACACACACACACACACACACACACACACACACACACACACACACACACACACACACACACACACACACACACACACACACACACACGCACACACGCACGCACACACACACACACACACACACACACACACACACACACACACACACACACGCACGCACGCACGCACACACACACGCACGCGCACGCACACACGCACGCACGCACGCACGCACGCACGCACGCACGCACGCACACACACACACACACACACACACACACACACACACACACACACACACACACACACACACACACGCACGCACACACACACGCACGCACACGCACACACACACACACACACACACACACACACAAGCACACACACACACACACATGAAAACAATAAAAGAGGCATGCCCCTAAAAGGACTCGAACGTAAAAGGACTCGTCGAGTCGGCTAAGACCGCGTGTACAACCAACTGTATACATTGAGCTATCTGCTGTATCCAAAAGATGGAGCAAACTGGCCGCCGTTTCAAAAAGAAACTAAATGGCCAGAAACCGATGCACTGGAGCTTCGCCCAGCACGTCCTTTAAGTAATTTTTATCGCAACTTCTATTTTGTTTGATAATCTAACTCGTGTCGTAGAGCGTTAAACTAGATGTCTAACCGGCTGCGGACACTGCTTTAAAAGTTTTCATCCCATAAAAACATTTCAAAATGTGCTCATGTTTTTATGAACAGCCGGCAGTATGACATGCCTCTCTTCATTACTTTTGTACGATATTTCGTGAAAACAAACAAATTGCATTTTCCCCACACTGTGGAAAAACGGTCGGCGGAAAAAGTTTCAGTGTGCTGTCATCATGATTTCACGGGGAAATGCGTTAGTTATTATCTAACTCAGGATAAAATTATGAATTTGTTTTCTCAGTCGATTGATATCGAGGACTTGTCAGGCTGTGATGAAAATAACATGGGTCCTAACGGTACAACTGTACAAAAAAAACAGTGAATCAAGGTCCTCTGACTCAGAAGAACCCGATGTTGATCCCCCAAGAAAGGCGACAAGAACATCGAGGCATCATCAGGAGGCTAGATAGAAAAAAGACATGCAAAGAAACATTTAACAAAAAGAAATAAAATGCAATGAAAGTTTCCTAGAATTAGAGATAGTATTTAATTTCTTATTTAGCTTTCATTCTATCCGGACGCCCCTCCGAGATGACGACACTCTCCCTGACACCCATGATGGCTGTACTCCCATCAGTTACTTCACGCAGCATTTTAGTGAGGACTTTTTTGACTAGCTCGAGTTCTACACCAATCTAAAAGTTGTGCAGGACAGTGGAGGCGTCAATTCTGCACTTGCCACGCCCGAAAAAATGAAGAAATTCTGAGACGTGTGCTTTCTTATGGCGTGTCTGAAGCGTGTATTGAAGAGCGGAGGCCAAAGTTCCCTGCATCTGCGACGTTAGGTAAAGATATCGTGTTTTTTTTGTTTTTTTCACTAATGGCTGAGGTTTGTTGACCTGCTCTCCGTGAGCAACGAAGAAAAAAGGGACACACTTTGGGAGGCTAGACCTGTAATTGACATGCAGTAAGGACAAGAACACTGAGTATGGATGAGCAAATGGTGCCCTTCAGCGGAAGAGTTCAGATCCGTCATTATCTTCCTAGCATACTGAATCCGGAAAAGTGCTAAATTTTTACGTAGCACCAGGGGACGAAAACGTTTGAGGACAACGACTTTCATCCAAAATGTGGCGTTTCCGCTCAAGCTGTGCTGAAAATTCTTGAAGAAGTGGAACCTGGCCATGTTCTTAACTTTGATCGCTTTTTCACCAGTGGATTGTTACTGGATGAGCTCATTATCGGGGGGTTTGATGATACGTGCTGGGCAGAATTCCCGCAGAGGTAAAACGGAAATTGCCATCGGACAAACAGATGTCTGAGACAGAAAGAGGCATTCAGATTGAGTTTGTCACAGAAGTTTCCTCTCACTTGTGAAGTGGCTCGACCAAGAAGTGGGTGATTTTACCGTCCACGGTGGATTTCTGCGGAGCCCACAGAATGTTGCAAGCACTGGTCGAAGACCGATAGTGGCTTACATTAAAGTCCCTCGTCCAGCTTTGGTCAAAACTTACAAGGAAAACATGGTTGGAGTGGACCACTCGCGACCGCCTTCTCAGTTACTTCCTTTTGAGGGCTCGAACCAAGAAGTGAACCGTGAGCTTCAACGTTTCTTTGCGTCGACCTCGCCATTGTAAACTCGTGGTTTCTGTATTATAATGAGCGTACCCAAACTGAGAGCCCCAAGAAAGACTTCCATCAGTCTTTCGATTTCAAATTCCAAATCGGGAAGAGACTGCTGGAAGACACTTGCAACACAAGACATGATGTTAACGAGGGAAGTTCTCACGGGAAGTCACCAGTTGTATCAGCAAAAGAAAAGATAGTCCCAGGTCCTCAAACCGAGCTCCGCGCGAAGAATGCAGACAACATTCCCGAAGCAGCGGATGTTGATCCAAAACGGTACCCTTGTTGAAGGAACCACGGCTGCAATACTCATTGCAGGAATTCGCTGCTCAACGTGCAATTCTGTTTTTGTGTTTGGTCGCTCAAAAAAACAGTTTTTCCGAATTGTTTATTAGGTAAAAAAAGTACTTTCCTAAGTTCAACGTGGCCTCAATACAGTCCAGAAAAAGTTGTATCCATTGTGTTACGGGTTAGTGTGGAAATTGCACGTCTTTTTTAATCAAGTTGAACGCAAAAAAAAGCTGTCTGCAGTTATATTTTCTTTACTGAAACCAAATGCACAGTACGTGCCATAACAACCATAACAACCAACAACAAATATTCTTCTGACTAATATTTTTCAGGTCTCAGGAGGATAAACACATTTCACTGTATACCCCTAGGACTTTTTTTTAATATTCGTTTCTTACAATATTTTTGGCCAAATATTTACGCGATCGTTCAAGTGCTCAACGACGGCTTATTTCTGCCATATTTCTAGCTTCTTCGTCATGTTTCAGGCGATCGGAGTTGCATTTGTGTGATTGAGACGAGGATGCGGTTTTGCAGTAAGTCCTTTCGGCGATCGTATCGATCATATGAGTACAAATAAGGATGGTAAACGGTTAGATAAAACCCTCAATTAACAACTTGCGGCACCAAAGTTGTCGCTCTCAAGCTCTGGCACCCAGGTGGCGCTATCAGCGTCAAATTCAAAATCGGCAAACAAAAGGACTATTGCTGAAACACATTTTATTTCCACGCTGATTACATGCACATCCGCACACATGTCATATATTCAACACAGACAAGCAGTTAGAACACAGATCACATACACAGCAACACACACGCGACGACACGTTGACCCAATCGCTGCCTCATTTGTTACCCATGCGTCTTT
>JAZHYW010026926.1:0-18557 GCA_037355805.1 Ixodes ricinus | reverse complement strand
TCAACAGCGAATTGGGGGGGGGGCGCTGCCGCTTCATTGTGTAAATTTTGGATGTAGTTTGGCTGGTATATCGTTACAATGGCTGGAAGGGGGAAGATCAGATGACTTTGGAAATTTTAGATGCTTACACGATCAAAAACAAATTAAACTGGGCTATCTGTAAGCTGCAGACATCGGTCACCTTCTACATCGCAAAGATATATGCTATATCGACACGTGTTGAATTGGCCGTGATGATTATAAATGCAGCTGTTTATTTGGTGTTTCTTTTCAATAAAAATTCAGTTGAAGGAAGTGCTTGTCCTGTGTACACCCTTCTACTTTGTCTTCGTTTACGTGTGCTCTGTGTCGAATACACAATACGTACAATAAGTTTCACTTTTATGTTGTTTTTTTGTTCTCTGAACTGTTCTAAACTGCGCACTAAACTGCTACAGTTAGCTCCCATGACGAGAGACCCAAGGAAAAAAAAATTCTTCTGAGATAATTACCTTAAATCAAGGCGAGTGGTTTAGCTTGCATGCAACATTCAACACGTTCTGCTTGCATTAAAGCCACGGAAACGAAACACAATCGGTCGGGCTGTCTTCCTCTGCTTCAGGTCAAACTGGTGGGTAAATTCAATATTTCCCGGTTTTTACACAGGTGGTTCTGGATGAAACCTCTTAAGAGTTTATTTATTTATTTATTTATTTTTTTATGTCAATAACTTCAGGGCCAATGGCATTACAAAGAGGAGTGGGTTGTATTGAACAAGAAAAATTATACAATGAATAACTTGAAGGCCAAGCACATATTAGTTATGAACAATAGAAGTTAGAAACAGCAGTTTTAAACAAATCATCCGCCTGCCGATAATGGCGATGGAGGTGGGGAAGGCGGTTCCAGTAACCAAAGAAGTTTTGGGAATGAAAGATTGTTGAAATGTGTTCTTGCTGCATAGTGGTACACCTACTTTATGAGGGTGATCAAGACAGGATGAAACAATCGAAGGTGGTGTGAGGAGGCAGTTGAGGGAGGAATGAGTTAGTGTGAAATACTTTATGGAAGAGACACAAACGGGCTCACCTTTCGGCGTGAGGCAAGACCAGGCAGAGATAAGTTAGATTTCGTAGAGGTGACACTTAAAGTGCGTTGATAATCACTGAGGATAAAAACGAGCGGAATGATTTTAGGCAGCTTCTGAGGTTAACCAAATTTAAAGCAGTTAGCCATTTCTCCCACGTTTCGTATGGGTTTCTCGGAATGATTGTGACTAATAGGTTATTCCGCCTCGTTGTATTGTTTAAATCATCGATACTAGTGTCAAGGGCGTATATTTTAGCATGCGAGCAATTGATGTGTCTTTGAATGCCACTCGAGGGTATTCTCAATCATGCGGCAAGTCTGTCCTCAACGACGCTAATTGCCTGCATTTGTTTCTTAAGAGCACGTACACTTCCGTTTTACTTAATTGATTCCAGAACTGTCAGAGTTCAATCTCTTACTGGTTTCGTTTTGGGGTTTGTCAGCAGCAGAGGCAAGGTTTTCGATTACATTGCTCGGTCTTCCAATTTCGGACGGACTGGGATTAAATGGTTAAATCTTGACGTCTTCAGATATCATCAATGCGTATATAAAAAAGAAGGCCACAGGCATGGGGTATTGAGAGAAACCAGTTAAACACAGCAGAGACAATGCATGTATACTGAGTTGGTAGACACTTTCTGCCGATGGGACTCGGTACGTCTAAGAGCATTCTTTATTGCGAAATCCGGCAAAATATCTCAGTGATATCCGGTGAAAGCAGGTGAATTTTTACCCGTTTTCACCCCGAAACCAGCGTAGTTTGCCAGTTCTTTTTTGAAGTTTTACCGGCAGCTACTCTCGTTACAAGACGGACCCGGCTTCTTTGGAAGTTTTACCAGTAGCCACACTCATTTACCGGACTTGACCTGGACGTCGGCACGAGGGGCGCGTCCGAAGCCAAGAAAGCCAAGACGAGCTGTAAGACTGAGTGTTTAACGGCGGACGCCAACGCAATTGCATCCCCGTGAGTGTTTAGCTCATTACGACGTTTGTCACAAACTCTGGCCATGACCGACGCTCCCACGGAGTTTTTTCTTTGTATCCTTTACTGCTCGCCGGTGCTGCTCCACCAGTTTTCGTTCTGAGTGAGACACCCTCGTGATGCGACCTTGCACGGGAAGATGAATCCTGTTTTTCCTTCCCCGGTTAAGCGTGTGTTTCGGCACAAGCGAGGAGGGGAATTCGACGCTGGAGAGAGGACCAGTTTTTGAAGGGCGGGCGGACAGATTTTTGGGTCGGGAAGTGAACATGACGTTCGTGGTTGTGAAGTGATCCGTGGAAAACGGCGGCCTGGGCACGCCTTACTTTAGGCTTCATCATCGTGGGACACGTAGCCGTCGTCTTCCTGCTGGACTACCACCACGGAGAGCCCGACGATGCACCCTTCTTATTCAATTTGAGCGAAACCGCCTTTTTGAATTTTCGGACTTTTTGGATATTTCATTTTATCCGGTGTTTTGTTTTTTTATTGAATTGTCCAATGTTCCCTTTAGAACCTTATTAATGTTGTTGTGCGCCATCTGTTTGGATCTGCTAATTCTGTATTTCTCTTTAGAAACTTGGCTTTGTTGTTGTGTAATCGTTGTTTATTTTCCCAACCTCGATTTTTTTCAAGTAAATGTTAATAATCCTTGATTGAACCGATATGTGACTGACTCAGCTTCATATTGTTTACCCTACTTGGGCACACGCGCCCACCGCACGGACCGACCTAGCTTACCAAAACAACGTTTCTCTCAGTCGTTGTAGAGGGCCGGCGGGCGAAGCGTAAAGGGGGTAACCGCTCTAGAGAGGGCGACTGTGACAACGTTGCAATAATGTAAGACGTGAGCGCAGCAAACTGTTATGAAGATCCAGAAAGGTGGGCAGCGATCGCCGGCAACATGCCATTTGCGACCGGCAATAGTGTCTGTGCCAGAAAAGGTAGGAAACCTCTTGGGCGGAGCCTGAGTGAGAAAGGAAGTGGCAGTTACTTTTAATGTGCAATGTCTTTTAGTGCTTGTGAGCCACTTCTGTGTGTGGATGCCATTATTTTAAATTTATTATTTATTATGTCATGCCTACCCCAGAAAGCTAGTGATAGTCCCTTTTAATGTGCAGTGTGTTCCATTGTCTAGAAGTCAGTTATGCTAGCAGCTGCTATTCTTTAATTTTTTATATTATGCCTACCTCAAAAACCTCTGGCAGTCACTATATTGAGCAACGTTCTCCTGGGCTCTTGGGTCAGGTGTTCTCGCAAATGCATTTTTTAATAATTTATTTATTATGTCATGCCTGTCATGCCTACTTTCGAAAACCCCTGGTGGTATTTTTAATCTGCAATGTTTTTCTTCATTCCCGGGCTAGTTTTGCTGCTGGATATATATATTTTGTCTATATATCACTGTTAAATGTTGTTATTTATATTGTTATATTTTGTTATATCACTGTTTAAAACAACCCCCTGCAGTCTTTTTGTTCTCATACATGTAATCGTCCTGGTACTAAAAGCTTTGTTTTATTTAACCAGCCCAGTTTGATTTTCATACCTTCAGTAGCGCAAAGTGTTTAGATAACCTCCATCACGGGCAGAGATATGTTGCATATTGTGATATTTATTCTTGATATTATATATGTGGATGTTATATAGGAAGTCCCAAGTCACCATGCTCGATCACAAATGTACTGTAAAAATCAACGCCTGCACGATAAAATCTAAGCTTTTCGTCAAAGGTGTATTTCAGAGGTCAGTTTGGATTCTAAAACTACGAAGCGTAGCCTTTTCTTGCAAAAAATAGGGCTAAGAAACTGGCCAGGGTCAACGGTGGGCGGCTACTGAGACGACCAACTCGAGTAGCTTGGCTTGTTTGGCACTCGTATTGATAGACGGCACTACCTCGTTAACGAGACTGCTCGCGACACCATGGCTGATTCAAATGAACATAATCTTTTTGTAATGTACCTTTGTTTCAAATAAATGCGGCAATAAAAGCCAAACTTAAAGGGAACAAAACGAGTTTGCACAACGGCGGCGTTTACTGCTGCCAAAGGATTTTGTCTGCGTGTCGCTCTGCTTTCTTTTGCTGGTCGGCTACACTTCGGATGCTGGTCCGGAGACCATCCATCAATACCCGCACCAAAGGCACCCCGCAACTCGACTTGGACGTCTGCGTCGCCGCCCGCCTTTGAGCCTGGAAAATTTCTGGGGCCTATTTTTTACACAAAAAGAGCTACGCTTTGTAATTTTACAATGAAAAACCGGACCTGTGAAATACACCTTTCACGAAAAGTTTAGATTGCTACGTGGTAGCTTCTATTTTTACGGTCCATTTATATCGAGCTTGGTGACTTGGGACACCCTACACTTTAGGTTTGTGCAAATTGTTTCACAGTTAGCGAAAACAATATAGCGATTGTTTCACTAACCGATTTTTTCGTTAGCGAATTCTCTAGCATCTGATAAGCAGAAACCACCTGTATCGTGCCAAGTAGACACAAATCAAGAGTACACTTCGCTTCAGAACACTTATGTGCCGGCCGCGCGATTCCGTCACCTACATTTCATCGTCCTCGCTTAGCTCGTCCGCGCTCAGCAAGCTCCATATACCCTATACTCCTTCTCTTCTTTAAAAGTTCAAAAACGGAAAATTAGTTACAATATATACAGCATATAAAATATATAAATATCTACATAAATATATATACAGCACTATACACTGTAATGTCATTTGCATATTTTAAATCATGCCATTTGCACATTTCGCATCACTCGCAAATTTGATTGAAATTTTCATCATACGTTAACCGCTTCGGTACATGAACTGCGCGAGTAAACTGACGAGGTTCAATCAGAGGTAGAATTCTCTGCTAACAAGCTTGATTTCCATTGGCCAGCTGGATTGTACCAGGGTTTGATATGTCTTGACTGGAATCAGAGACCGCTGGCGCTTGTGTTCCGGGGCTTCTGTTTATCTCATTCTCCACTGTCGTATGCATCGGACTCTACCTCGTCGTTAGGATTGAATGTCTCCTATGACTTCAGTAGGTGTTGGCCGTTCCGCCGTATGTCTGTACCCTTTTCAGTTTGTATGTTGTACGACCTGGGGCCCTTGTCACAGATCACTTCTGCTTTCGTTGACCATCCTTTATCTTTATCACCTCGAACTCGTACAGTCTCTTCTTCCCTAACTGGGACAGCGCTCGGCCTCGTTGCATGTCTTGTTTGTGTCTTAACACAATCCTAGCTGGTGGAGACATAAAAACGTCGATAACAGTTTTTGAGCTCGTGTCATGGTTCGGCGACCTCTGGAAAGTCCGCGTAAACATCGTATATAATTAGGTATGATTTCCCAAAATACATGCACAGGTCTCCACCAATTCGTGCCCAAGGTTGTAGTGGCGTCTCTCGTAACTGAAGAGGCCCTTCCTGCTGGCGATAGGCATATTTTTTGCAGGATCCACATCGGTTTATCATCGCGGTGATGAGTGTGTTCATTCTGGGCCAAAACATTAGTTGTCTGGCCCGTGCTTTGTACTTGTCGATATCAAGGTGGCCGCTGTGCAAGCGTTAGCATCTCTGGTCTGAGGGCAGTGGGACAACAAATTTAGCTCCCTTCATCAAGACACCCATTTACAACTGACACCTCGTCTTTGAAAGGTGTAAACTCGCCTTGAAGTGGAGTGTTATTAGTCAGGTTGTTGACAACCTCATGTAGTGTTTGTCTTCTGCTGTGCCCGTAAGGAGCCGGGCCATAGTTTTGTCACTGACGAGCGTAGACAGGACGGTTGCTGCGTGAAGGTGCACATCATCGCTGGAATCTTCTTTTGTCGTCGGTGTCTGCAGTCGTGGCAACTCACCAGCAAGAACTAGCACTTTTCTGGCAGGAACTGTCGCTCCAAGTCGCATCGCATTAACCTCAAAAAAAGGCGTTGCAACCGTGGTGACATATTTCCGATGCACTATTTGATTATGAAAATGAACGGGTAGTCATAAAGTCGTGAAACTTTTTCCATCCGCACACGATTCCCAGAGCCTCTTTTATAATTTGAGAGTAGCGGCATTCACTATCCGTCAACACTCTCGATGCGTAGGCTACAGGGTGCCAGTCTTGACCATGCCTTTGAAATTTGAAATAGGGCTGCACCTAAGGCTCCCTTGGACGCGTTTGTAGAGACGTTTGTTTCCTTCCCAGCGTGGAAAAGGGCCAATATCGGGGCTTTTGTTAACATTTTTTGCAGCAATTTTAATTCCTTCGTCTGCTGTCTATTCCATTTAAAATGTGAACCTTGTTTGTTTAAACTACGAAACAATATGATTTTATCTGACAAGTTAGGAATGAACTTCCCAAAGTAGAAGACTGCTCCCAGAAGACGCTGCACGTCTTTTCTGTTTGTTGGTAGTGGCCTGCTTACAATGCATTTGACTAGTTCAGGGTCTGATGTGATACCTTTAGCGCTAATGTTGTAACCCAAGTAGCAAATTTCTTCTAAAGAAAACTGGCACTTCTGGAGGTTTAGCGTGAGGCCACCTCTTTTATCCTATTGCAAGGCCTTCCTCAGTCTAAAGTCATGTTCCTCACGAGTTCTGCCCCAATGTGTACATCATCTATAGACTCGTACTCCCCTCAATCATTCAAAAATGTCCGTCATTTGTCGCTGAAAAACGTTCGGTGCAGAGAAAATTCTGAACGGCAATTGGAGGTACCCGAATCGCCCAAATGGCGTTGCAAAGGTACAGATTTCCGACGTGCTGTCGTCAAGCGTAATCTGGTGGAAACCGATGTTAGCATCAAGCCTTGTAAAATACTTTGCACCTGCCAACTCAGCTTCAATGTCCTCTCTGCGAGGAAGTTCAAAATGTTCTTGTTTCAAACTTATATTTACGTATTTGGGATCCATGCACACACGAATTTGTCTATTTTTCTTTGCGAATATCATCAGAGGGCTTACCCAGTTTGTGGGTTCTTGGACTTGGGCGATATTGCCACTGGTAGTCATCCGGTACAGTTCGGCTTTCAGAGGTTCGCGGAGAGCATGCGGAACGGGACGTGCTGGCTGAACCACAGGACGGCAGTCAACCTTGAGAGTCGGGTTATACTCGTTCTTTGTGCGTCCGATGCCCCGAAAAATGTCTGGGAACTCGGAGACCACTTGCTGTTGAATGCGACTCTTTTTCTCCAGACTGTATATGTGGTGAAATAAGCCAAAAGACCCGCAGCTTTGAAGCCCCAATAGTGCTTGCTTGCCCTTCTTCACGATGAAGAAGTCCACGTTTTGAATCGTTCATCCAAATTCTACAGAGAGGCACACCTTGCCCACATGCTGCAGTGTTTCTAATCTATAGCTTCACAATGTTGTTGCGCTTGGTCCTGGCTGTGTCGGCACCTGAAGTTTCTTAAATATGCTGAGAGGTAGAAGATGTGCTTGCGCTCCGGTGCCAACATTCTGGTGAACGTCTCGGCCTCCTATCTTCGCCATCGCTGTCCAGTCACGCTCGTGCCTTTACTTTGCGACAATCGATTGATAGAATCTTAAAGGTGTCTTCTACTATATCTTGTCTAACCTCTCGTTCATGAACATTGTCAACGTTCACCTTCCTGCCTTTGCAGGATACCGCAAAGTGTTTTTTTTTGCACACTCCTTGCATAATTTTCCAAAAGCTGGAGATTTTCTCGGCTCATGCCTTGAGCTGCAGTACTTACACTTGCGTCTTCCGGGATAATTTTTCGTCGTTACAATCTACTTGGTCTACAAGCGTGTCGGGGGTTTCAAAGGCCTTGCTTTGACGCTCAGAAATTTCCGCTGATTTGCAGAAGTCAACGGCTCTCTCAAGTGTTAGGTCTTTTTCCCTCAGCAACTTCTCTCTCAGTTTCTTACTTTGTATTCCGTACACAATATGATCTCGAAGCAACGACTCTACTAGGGCTCCGAAGTTGCAGGACTTGACCTTTAGTTGCAGGTCTCGGAAGAAGATTTCAAAACCCTCACATTCCGTCTGCTGGCGCGCTCAAAAGTCGTAGCGCTCGAAGGTATCGTGGCACTCTAGAAGGCAATATTCCTCGAATCTTCGCACGACCAGTTCATTGTCATCCTTTTCAGATTCCTTCAGATTGAACGTGTTATAGACGTTAATGGCCTCCTGGCCAACCACATGAAGAAATATGGCTGTCTTCTGCTGCTTCAACTTCACCTCCTTCGTTTCTGTTGTCCTCCGAAAGCCGTAAAACATCAGGTGGCGGTAGTTCAACTACGGCGGCAGTTTTTTTCACTGAAGAGGAGCACTTCTGGCACCATGTATCATGCCAAGTAGGCACAAATCAAGAGGACACTTCGCTTCCAGAACGCTTATGAGCCGGCCGTGCGATTCCGTCACCTCTATTTCCTCGTCTTCGCTTAGCTCACGCGCGCTCAGCTAGCTCTACACCCGAAACACCACCCACGGTTCATGTGCTCCTTCCTGAGTGCCTTGCGGTAACGTCGACACGAAAAACCGGGAACTACCGATGAATTCTGGTGAATCCCGGAAAATCCGGTGACTACCGGTAATGTCCGGTGAATCCAGGCCCATCCAGTGACTTCTGGTAAATTCCAGCGGTTTGCGGAATATTCGGCTATACTGAAAGTTCAAAGAGTTAACAACCTATTGGACTCGATAATTTACTGGAAAATACTTTCCGGTAAAAGATCGTCTTGAATAGCGTTAAGTTGTTGGAGCCATAACATTTTGCGTAATTCAAGTAACGAACCTGAGCTATGAAACGTGTTACCGTCGGTATGGCTGTCTTGCCCCAAAGCTTGCACCGGTGCTAGGCTTGCACCGGTGGTAGGGAACGGAAGCGTTCCACGGCACGTCATCATGTGGCGGTCTTGCAGGCGCAGCCGCGGCTGAGTAGAAACGGCATTTTCCCCTTGCCTTCTTGAATCAAGGCCGACCATGTGCTATAGCTGCCATGACAGTCGTCACGCTAAGCCCCCATCCAAAGCACTTCGTGACACCGTGAAGAGCAGCAGCAGCACCTGAGATATGAAGCATGTTAGCGTCGGCATGGCGCCGTCGTGCCCACGCTAACACGTGTGAATGGCTGTATAAGTCATGTGACGTCAGGTTATGGGACGTCCATCCCCTCTTAATTTCGCATGGGTAACTGAATTAGTGGCTAGGTAACAAGATGCGATTCTTACTCATAAATATAGCGGTTAACTGAATTGATGCATTGGTCGCCTGATGTCAGGTAACGCGAAATCGATTTCCCCGCGAAATATAGCGCGAAAGTTGGATTGGTTTGCGGGTCCAAAGTCGCGGACGTTCCCGCTACATTTAGCAGTAACTGATTTGGGCGTATTTGACATGACGTTGATTTCACGCTTCACTTAGGGGGAAAACTGAATTGGGTTCAATTGAGCAGGGAATTGAGTTGACGCATCGCTGACGTGGCCTCAATTTCCACAAAGTGTATTGGTCACGTGACTTCAGGTGATGTCACTTGACACCATTTTTACGAAAAAATTGGCGAGGAAACTGCATTGGTGTCAATGTCACGTGGCGTCAATATTTGCTCTAAGTTTTGCAAGAAAACTTAATTGGTCTGTCCCGTGAGGGCAGGTCACGCGACATCAATATTTCTGCGATATTTTGCGTCGTTCTTGAGGTCGTTCTAGAATATTGTCCCACAGGCGTCGCTCTAAACGTCGTCTTGGACGTCGTCCATAAGGTCGTCCTAGAGGTTGTCCTAGACGTTGTCCTAGATATAGTCCTGGTCGTCGTCAAGAGGTTGCCCAAGAGGTCGTCCAAGAGGCTGTCCTTGGCGTCGTCCTAGATGCCGTCCATGGCGTCTCTCTCGACGTCGTCCTCGAAGTCGTACTCGGCGACGATCTTTAGGACGCCGTCCTCGTCGTCGTCCTATACGTCGTCCTATACTTTAATACATGTAGAAACATTATACGAACGCATTCAACCCGTTGGACTAAAATGCTTTTCCATTCCTACAGTTAAGCAGTCTTAAGTGTCCTCCTGTCCCTCGCGGAACCAGAATTTCACCCGCGGGACTATGATGATTTCGCATTCCCACACGTAGTCTTAAATGTCCTTCTGTAATTAAATGGAAAGAACTCTTGCTTATGTGCAGGAATACGAAATCATTATAGTACCGTGGGTGAAATATTTTAGAGTAATGTTTTTACGCGTATTAAAGTTTAGGACGACGTCCTAGAGGTCGACGTAAAGTATGGTAATTAGGCCCACCTCAAGGACGACGTCGTAGACGACGTTGAAATGGCGTCAAGGACGAGACTGAGGACGACATCTCGAACAAACTGAAAGACGACGTCTAGGTCGACGTGTAGGACCAATTCTAGGACGGCTCCTAGGATGACTTTGACGACAACGTCTAGGATGACGTCGAGAACGGTGCCTTGAAAACGACGATTAGGACGACGTTTAGAACGACGCTGCAGCAAGAAGACGTCTTGGACGACTTCTCGGACAAAGTTAAGAACAACTTCTAGGACGTCTTCAATAACGACAGCCAGGACGACCTGAAGGACGACGTCTAGGACGACTTCTAGAACGACACCTAGAGGACGAAATGTGGATGACGTCGAGAACGACGCATAAAGCCGACGTATAGGACGACCTCTAGAACAACCTCAAGGATCACGCCTAGAGGACGACGTCTTGGACGACCTCAAAGTATCGCTTAACGACGTTAGACCTCGAAGCGTAACGTTCGGCCTAACGTTAGTCTAACGCCAGGCCAGCGCATACACCCATCCCCCCGTCCCCGCTGCGCCGCCAGCTGTCTGGCTGTCTTTTAGCAACGATGAGGCAATTTCTATGGAGCCACATAACGCGTAGCAGACAATGGGTATCCGCGTGCCGTTTCGCTGCTACAGACGGTTACAGACAGCGCCGGCTTCTCTCCAACGAACACTTAATGTTTTCGTAATAATAAAACATGCACTGAAATATTCGCTTATATTCGGCCGCTCTCGCGCAGAAAGGTTTAAAATATTCGGCCGCCCTCGCTGCGTTTCAGGAGAAATCAAAAGGCAAGTTTGCTAAAAAGCAACTCCGCTCAATTGTAAAAACAAAATGTAGGTTTACATAAGATTCAATTCTCCTAAAGCACTAATAATCAGCCCTAATTCTTCGGATTTGCAACAGGTAGAATGAGTATTTGTGTAATACTAGATTAAACATCAGCACACACGGAAACCAAAACTTTGGTTGCGACAGGAAACATTGGTGGCGTGTCGTCAGTGTCGTATGCACGTCACTTCAAACCACGTGGTGTGAAAGGTCACATCATCCTTTACGCGTCGGCGGGTGAACGTAGAGCAAAGCGCAAGTGTCGTCTGCTCCGCATTTTTCGCCAATGTAGTTTGCTACGACAACCAACGATGTGTGCACCAAGGCGCCCCCCCCCCCCCGGCTTGCGCTTCTTTCCAAAAAAGTAAGTTTTCTCAAACGCGTCTTTCGGAAGCATTTGTAGGAGCTGAGGCAGTGGCGTCACTAGGGTCAGCGGCACCCGGGGCGGTGGCCCGCGGCGACACCCCTCCTCCCCTCTTTGTTGCACGCCTCCAATAGCCCCTCCCCGCTCGCCGCCCGCCGCGACCCTCCCCCCCCCCTCCGCTCATGGCCCGCCGCGACACCCCCCTCAGCGCTGCACCCGGGCGGTCCGCCCCCCTCGTGATGCCACTGAGCTGAGGTAACTAAGCAACAACAAGTATATGCAAGACCGTGCCGAAGACAATTTCCGCAGAAACAAATGAACTGTAGAAGAGTCAACAGCGTTGTCCATTCGCTTGTCCTCTTGATAACGTTGATGCAATAGAGCTTAGTTACAACAACCATCCCACAGCCCGCAAAGCTCTGCTGTGTCGGGTGCACGTGCAAAATTAGCGTTCTCCTACACGCCACAATAATGTGTCACCGAAAGGTTGGTGACAGCAAAACTTTCGGCAGGAAGGCACCATCCATGTTATGCTCGACACCGTTCAAAGAGAGTCATCATTGATACATTTTATGCTCGTAAAACAGGGGCAACGTTTTTGTAAATGAAGTCGGCTGTGCGCGCTCGTGCTCCTCCAGGTTTTCAGCGCCGATGAAGGCTGTGTACCGCATCTTTTTTTTTCTTTTTCGGAATGCCACAAATTGTGGCGGAGTATAGCTCAATTTGCGCACCCCAGTTGGGGACACATAATGTCAATGGGGGTGCCAGAAAATTTACGAGTGCTAAAGGCCTCGTAGGTGCCGTGTGACCAAGCTCTCGGTTACACGTCAGAAAATCCCCAGGTCGTCCAAATTAACAATCAGGCCTCCGCTGGTGCATGCCAGATGGCCTTCGTAGTTCTGGCAAGTAAACCTCGAAAGTCAGACGCATTTTCCTAAGATTGCTGAGTCTCACAGTTTGTTTCTCCAGGCGCGACACATACATACTCGTACCCTGAGAAACGCTCGGCGTGTGGTGCGACCGAAGCGGTGCTAGTTTGATCGTACATAGTGCCTCCTGCATTAGTAACCTTAATTGTGTACTTTTATGAAGCTGTACGGAAGACTACGCGTTTCTGTCAATAGGAACATAGTCAGCAGAAAATATAAATGCCTTGATAAGTATGCTCCAGTGCATATTCCATTGGTTTCACTCCGCAACTGATATTTTCACACGCGTTTGCCTATTTAGCAGGTAAAAGCAAATTAGTTAGCGCCATGAGCATAATCTATCAGAACAGATGATTGTCCTCCGATTTGGCGACAACGGCTTCTCTGAGTTCCACCGGCACAGGATGTCCGGTTATTCATTCAGTTGCGCACTGTCATATGAAAACTGTGAAGGACAACTCCCAGACTGGACAACTAGTTCCAGCAGGCAGCAACACAGCATCGTGAGCCTATAAATCTTTTGCCAGGCATCCCTTGTAGGCATAGAAGATGCGGGTCGCGCTCGTATCCTAAACAAAACGTCGTTCGCAAAACTGCAACACCGGCGAGAGGAAACGAAATGCTCCCAGCTCTCAGCTCTGAGAAGCGCGCCAAGCAGCGCACACTGGCTCATCCGTGTTACGGTAATCACGTGGACACCCTTCAGCTAACACCGGGAGAACACATAAACTCATGACGTCATCGTTCGATTTCGCTCTGAGAAGTAAAAACCTACCAAACGTGAGAATGACGTAGACATGACTCTGACGTAGTGGCTCACTTTGGTCTGCTCCAACTCCGTGGTATTGACGAAGCTGTTAATTGCGCCTGACGTCGCACGCTAGGGTAAGAAGCATTTCGGTGACTTGGCTCTCTTTTGAAAGCTTGCGGGCGAGTTTATTAAATATGTAGACGGAATAAGATCGTAATAGTTGACATGTGGTCTTCCTAGATGAAAGTGAAAAGGGCTGCATAGTTTTCTCAGTAATAAAACAAGAAGCGAAGTTTTCCCATAAAGAATCAACCGAATGATAGAAGCGCCGACTGAAGAATGGAAGTTTCAGCCGAACACCCGCGTTCGTCTCAAGGAGCTTCTTTTATAGAGGATCAAAGAAACTTGATTCTAGTTCTGCAAGAGCACTGCAAAACGAACTGTACAACGCACGAAAAATATAATAAATTGTTGTGTATTTTCCACTTTCTTGCATAGTGCCACTGGTTGCTTAAGTTAAAACTATCTTGTAAAAACGTAATTCTCTTTTGCGTCACGCATTATTTAAAGATTTCTGCAATTTTTAACCTCTGGCATTTACATTTCTGTATAAATTGCAATAGACACAGGTATATTTTGCTAACGCTAATTTGATGCTTGGCTATTTAAAATTAAACATTACTGAGCCTCACAAATTTGAAATACTATTGACTTTCTTGTGCTAGCCTAGTTTATGACATATGTATCTGGAACAAACGTCACATCGTTTGTGACTCGTCTTGGTGCGTGAAAACTCATGTCGTTCTATCACGGACAATATGAACTGAACCAATGCCTTATGTTTCTTTGGTCTAGCTCTTAGTTTTGGGGAGAGCTGTGGGGCGAACTAGGAACGGGATGCCATGTTAAGTTTGAAGAGTGGACTATTTGCCGAAGTGAGAGATAGTCGAGCATGTAGGGACAGCAGACGGAGAAAGATGAGGATCGAGTATTTCAGCTCAAATGGCATGCGGAAGTTCATTTCATGTTCCTAGCTATTATCTCAGAAGTAGGAACAAACGTGAGAACTTAAGTCATGTCTTTACTCTCAAAACACACATGCATTGTCTGCTTATCTGCTTATCATCTTTGCTCCATGCCCCTTTCCACAGGGGTGAAGCCAAGCACGTGGCCTCTCTCTATCAGAACCGTAGAACAAAAAACGCTTGGAGGAAAATTTGTCGCGTGTGTTTCTCCGACGTGCTGATAGGCTCACTGGGGCGGTGGTCTTCGCCGTTTGCGAACTTATGGCGATGGTTAGGCGTACCGAACGATCCACTTTCCGAAATGCGGTCTTAAAGGTTCTGACGCTTTCATACCTCGGAGTCGCGGCCGTGGTGCTTCATCGTAAACGACCAGTATACGTCCGTGCTATCTTTTAGGAAATGACTGTTTTGTTCATCCCACTCCCTGGAATGGTTGTGGCGTGCTTCTTGGACACGCTTGGATTGAAATAAAAAATGCCAGCGACATGTAGATTTCAAATATCATATTGAATAATCCATTCAAGCGAACTGATGAAGGAGTTAGTGCTTCACGTAACGTATACCTTCTCGCTCAATTTAGCGGGGAAACAGAATGTTTAGTTTACTTTGTTTATCGTACCTCAAAGGCCTTTTAAAAGAAATCCATTACATGACGGTGGATCAAATGGCATATCACCTAGATAGTGGAAGAGTGACAACAAGGTAAAATATACGAAACAAAAAACTACACCCTAATAGGACAGATATCAAAACATAACATGTTGTAAAAACTATTAACAAATAAACGTGTTAAAGATCAACACTTTCAAGGTGTGCCTTGCAGAGTTCACGGAATGTCTTCGGGCTATATTCAAACAGTATGATTTTAGGAAGGAACATTTCAGTTCAAAATAGAAAAAGAATGTGGGGAATTACGGAATGTAATAGTTCTCGCGAATGGAGATATAACTTTTAGATGATGGTCATAACGCATGCAGATTTGATGTGTCCGTGACATTTGTTATTTTGAAAATCAAAGGAGAAATAGTAAATTCTGGCGAAAAAGACAAGTCGAGCAAGTTGAGTTTTTTTCGGATAAGGGGAATAGGTCGAGGCTTGACTTTAAGGCAGTTACGCTTGACATTGCAGAGTAATTATATGTTGTAAAACGTGTGCCTCGTTTTGCACCGATTCAAATTTAGTAATGAGATATGATTGACGATGGTACCACAGAAAGTTGGGGTAGTCCAATTTTGATCGAACGAAAGTTGTATAGGCAGTTAGTTTAGCACAATGGAGAGTGAGGTATAGGTGACGTTTTATGCATCTTAAAGATTCGCATGCACTTGCTCCTATTGCGTCACGTTGACCTGTCAAAGCCGAACAAACATGCAAGGTGGCCGAGATGACCGCTGCACAGAGCAAGCTGTGGGCAAGAGAGCAACACGTTGACGAAGTGAAGCCGCCTCCTAAGATTTAATCACAGGCAGCAAGAGACAAATCCAGAACGCAAGAACGACACATTGACGCCGAGAAGACGCAGTCGAGTAATCACGAGCCACCTGAAGTATTCGATGAAGATAAATGAAGAGTCATACCGCAACAGTAGTTCGAGCGGTACAAATCACAAAAGCGGGACGTGTACACCACCACAGATAATCTGATTTCAGTTATTCGGAGCAGTTAGAATAAAAATATCGAAAACATCTACTGCCCACCATGACAAGTTATTCTGTTTGGGATCATGTACAAGTGCCACAAAGCGCTAGAATGGTAATTCGCGTACGTGTGTGAGTAACCCACTCATGCCTTTTATGAGCAGATATAAGTGATCGCCGATATACATGCATGCGCGCCAATATTTACCCCTTTCTTTTAAGTTTTTTTTTTATGTGGCCTTTTATTTATAATTTTAAGCATAGTTCTGGCTGCTATAAGTAAGATTCCTCGCTTAATTTCTCGTTTTGTTTGCTTTTAGGGAGGTTATAAGTGTTATGTAAATTACTTCAGCAGATAAAGAATGACTTCAGTATTGCCTCTTTCCTCTCTGCGTACAATGTGGTGAATTCTTAATCCTCTAGGACGACCTCTAGACGACTTCGAAAAAGACGTGTAGGACGGCATCAAGGACGACTTCGTTTACAACCTCTCTAACGACCTCAAGGACGACATCTAGGAAAAATTCTAGGACGACCTCTACGACGACCTAAAGGACGCCTAGGACGACGTCAAGAACGATGCCTAGAAAACGTCGTCCTGGACGACGTTTAGAACAACGCCGAGAGGACGACGTGAGGAACGACCTCTCGGACAAAGCAAAATACGACGTCAAGGACGACCACATGGACGACCTCTATAACGACCTTAAGGACGACGCCTAGGACGATTTTTAGAACGACACGTAGAGGACGATATTTACGATGACGTCGATAACGACGCGAAAAGATGACCTCTTGGACGACCTCTGGGACGACCTCAAGGAGCACGCCTAAAGGACGACGTCTAGGACGACCTCAATGTACCGCTTATCGACGTTAGACCTCAATGCGGAACGTTCGGTTTAACTTTAGGCCTAACGTCAAGCAAGCGCATATCCACGTCCGCCCCCTCGCTCTTTCCAGCTGCGCCGCCAGCTGTACCACTGGATTTGTATTAACAATGGCGCAGCTCTTAGGGAGCCACATGACGCGTCGCAGACAATGGGTGTCCAGGTGCTGTCTCGCTGCTACAGACGGTTACAAACAACGCCGGCTTCGCACCTTTGCATGCCGTTTCGGCCGTCTTCGGTGCGTTTCAGTAAAAAAACAAGGTTTTTAAAGGGCAACTCCACTCAATTGCAAAAATTGCAGGCTTATATGTGATTCAATCTTCCTCAGCACTACTAAAGAGCCATACGTGTTCGGATTCGCGAAATGTGGAATATCAACGAAAATATTGTCAAAGTGCAGGCGTTGTGGTATATGTTGATCATAACTTTAAAATCCTGAGACTGGTAAGGAATACATGATGGGAAAAACAGCACAGAAAACACGGACTAAGAAGAGGAACAAACACGTAAGGACAATGCTGTACACGCAATTGAAGAATTGCAATAAAAGAAACTAACACAGAAAAACAACATACACAGTATCTTAAAAGATTGCACAAAAACAAAGGACCACTCTCGCCAAACG
The DNA here is from genome assembly GCA_037355805.1 of Ixodes ricinus. Taxonomy (NCBI): domain Eukaryota; kingdom Metazoa; phylum Arthropoda; class Arachnida; order Ixodida; family Ixodidae; genus Ixodes; species Ixodes ricinus. Next base: position 1,202 of record JAZHYW010026926.1, on the reverse strand, counting down.
TGAAGCGTCTCAATAAACTACCCGTTTACTACGTGACTCATGTTTTGCCGCAGAAAGGAAATCTCTTTGGCAGACAACGCCAATGACGGAAAGCCAATGACGCCAATAACGGACCTTTGGCTGAAAACGCCAATGACGGACCCCCTTAAGAAAGGTTAGGGGGTGGAGAGGACGATGCCGGAAAGGGAAAAGAAGAGGGGGTGGTAGTGGTCCCCTACCTCCACCGCGTTTCCCATAACCTGAAACAAGTAGGTGGCAGATATGGAATTCCGGTAGTGTTTTCGGCGCCCCAAAAATAGGCCAGATATGTTCCAGGATTGGTGCGGGGGTAGTTGGTCGTTCCAGCGCGAAGTGCCCCAGGGCGCACAGACAACCTTTTGTCCCTTGTGTTTCGTGTGTGGTATATAAGATACCTTCGTCGTGTAACAGGTGCTACGTGAGGCAAGCAGGATGATGTCTGAATGATACATTACGAGAGCACTCATATTCGCTCGGAGCTACGGTTGGGGGTCTTTTGCCCGTTCATTGCAGAGATTGCAAGTGTCGGCCTGACTTTGGCAGGGTCACCGTTCTGGGAGCGCACAAGTATAGGGTGACGAGAGAGATCGTTGAGCCGTTCCACATTTTGTGTCATGGTCATTCATGTGTTAGTGAACCGTCATTGGCGCTGTCAGCCAAAGAGATTTCCTTCCGGCGACAAAACATGAGTCACGTAGTGAACGGCTAGTTTATTGACACGCTTCTCGGTTGGCGAAAGTGGTCCCTTGTTTTTGTGCAATCTTTTAGGACGCTGTGTATGTTTTTTTATGTCTTTGTTTTCTTTATTAAAATTCTTCAGTTGCGAGTACAGCATGTCCTGTCGTGTTTGTTCCTCTCCGTAGTCCGTGTTTTCTGAGCTATCTTCCCCATCTTGTATAACGTTAATCAACTGGCCGAGTTCTCCACCTTATTACTGGTAAGAAAACTGGAAAGAAAAAGCGTAGGAGGACACAGAAAAATAGGGGCAGAAAAAACTTGTCAAATTCAGTTAACACATTTTATTTCATCCTCAGTTTTTGTAGCCACCTCCCAAGATCACCGCGAAATCAGACCGATACGCATCTCCCTTTCCATAAACACCTTCTATATTTTGAGAGTTCACCATTGTAATTTGTTAGGAAGTTCTGAACAAAAGACAAAAGAACAAACGTCCAAAACCGAAT
>JAZHYW010026925.1:0-11385 GCA_037355805.1 Ixodes ricinus | reverse complement strand
TAGGGGAAAAAAGTCGCAAGTCATGTTAAGAAATCGCAAAAATTTCAATAGACTGGGCAACTTTTTTGTAAGGGTCGCAAATTCAAACGTACTAGTACCGATTATGCCCAGAAGATGAAGAGCTATTCTTCGTGTGTGCGCACGTGTCTATGTTCTTTTCTTGTTTCTAAGCGATATTCCCCAAAGAACGATAAAGCAAACATAAACGTAAAAATAAAGAAAGAAAGTTTACAGCTGTCTTCGCGTTTGCTCCGCGGTGGCGAAATCTGAGGCAACGAAAGAGGCGTAGGCCGCGACGAGCGCTACACTGCAGTGCCGGTCACCGGAACGCCTGTTGCCCATAGTCCTAGGGGAGTGTGCGCAAGTGAGTGTGCGTGTGAGTAAGTGAGTGTGCGTGTGAGTTTGCGTTTTCTAGAAGCAGCGAGTCGCCCGTAGTATTTTTGTCCCTTTTGTTTCTCTCGTCACGAACCCTTTGCAGTATTTCTCCTCTTCTACTCAGTCCTCCGGAGCTATTCGTTGGGATGTGCAGCGTGGGTGCTGTTTCGATATGGATGAGCGGCGTACTGGCGTGTCTTCGTGTATCAGAACTGCGTGATATCCGTTAATGACTCCACACTAGCAGTCGTAGAGCACTAGATAAATTTCTCACCTACAGTGGGTAACAATGTTGTCATACACTGGAAGACTAAACTCTTGCTGTCTAAAAACTTTTCGAGTAATTTTTTAGGTAGTTTGCGAGTTGGGTGCGTGCGACTTTATTGTGTCACTGTGCGTACTGACCGATTTACTTTACATATGTGCATCCTACTTTGGTACCGCCTCCCCGCACCGGTATAACCACGCTATTTTTTTGAACGGTGTTTCCGTTGAAATTTCAATATCACAGAACGATATAGGGCAACTATATGTTTTGCTCTCCTCGTTTCCGCAGCGAGGTTTATGATGCACTAATTATTTTTTATGCAGATGACGCCGTGTTTATTCAGCCTTTCTTCTAAAAGACTTGGAGCTGTGGACTTTCTACTTGTTAAGCACAGCTCTTTGGCGCTCCGTTTCTGGCTTGAGCTTCGTCGTCGTCGGCGTAACCGCTTGGATTGCATTAAGGGACATTTTCCCGCTAAACATAGCGGAAGCATTTCTCCGATAGATTTAACGGGGAAATGTTCCATAATGCAACACGCGCGGTTACGGCTACGGCGAAGCCGCTCAAGCCGAAAAACGGGCGCATAGGAGCTGTGCTTTAAGAAGAAAGTCCACAGCCCCCGTCTTTAAGAAGAAAAGGTTAAACATACAAGGCGTCATCTGTATTAAGAAAAAAATGCTTTTTTTTAGCGGCCGCATTAGAAATTTTTTGTTAAACTTAACGGAGAAATTGTTCTGCTAAAGTTACAGCTAAAGTTAGCGGGCAAATTGACGCCAAAAGACCTCAAAACCGAATCACTTTCCCCACTAAATTTAGCTGGCAAAATGACGTCACGACTTTGTGTTATGTGACCCATGAACAAATTCATTGGCAGGAGGAGAGGAGGAGGGGTAGGAGGAGGAGGGAAGAGGGGAAGAAGACGAGGAGGAAAGAAGAGGAGGAGGAGGACGAGGAGGGGAGTGTACGGAGGAGGAGGTGGGGCATACCACTTCCCCGGTACCGTCCCCTCCTCCTCCTTAAGAGCTGCGCTGTAGGCTCGCTTTACAGAAATTTGTAAAGTGTCTTATTTTTTAAGAACCGGTTTAAACTGGTTCGAGCTTGGTTCAACCGGTATCCTAACCGTGATTTAAAAGGCATCACTGAACCAAAACCAATGAGGAACCAAATTCGATGCGACTGAACACGAATCGAAGAGGAAAAACGACCGAGTCGACTCCCTGCTTTTAACCCAGTCGATCTTCCAGAGTGTTTGCGAGGAAACACAAATACAAAATTGGATATATGTTAAAAAAATTGCAAGAATCGTACGGGAACCGTAGAGGTGTACGTTTCAATGCTGGTTCTAAATACCGACACGCTGTTTACAAACAAGCACGCCCCAGGTAGCATATCAGAGGAATGCCCAACTTCGGCTGAGGTCTGGCGAAACATAATGGCCCAACTTTGGCGCAGTTAGGGTTTGGCACCATGGCAATCAGCAGTGCCAATGTACGGTGCCTAACTATAGCCTTATTTGGGCGATCCTAGGGCATGCCAAAGTTTGGCTCTTTCCCAGTACGCCAGACGAGCGCCAAAGTTGGTGGCATACTTGAGCCATAACTGCCAAAGCAATGCCGATCATTCGGGTATCTCGGCCACGCCGATTTTGGCTTTTCTCTAGTCCGCCACAGTTGTGCCAAAGTAAGTGCCATACTTGAGCCATAACTGCCAAAGTAACGCCCAATTCGGGTATCTCGGCCACGCCGAGTTTGGCTTTTCTCTTTGTCCGCCACAGTTGTGCTAATGTAACCGCCAGACTTGAGCCATGACTGCCAAAGCAACGCCTAATTTGGGTATTTCGGACATGCCACGTTTGGCTTTTCTCTGGTCCGCCACAGTTGTGCCAAAGTAAGTGCCAGACTTGAGCCATAACTGCCAAAGCAACGACTAATTTGGGTATTTCTGACATGCCAAGTTTGGCCTTTCTCTGTGCGCCACAGTTCTGCCAAAGTAAGTGCCAGACTTGAACCATAACTGCCAAAGCAACGCCTAATTCGGGTATTTCGGCCACACCGAGTTTGGCTTTTCTCTGGTCCGCCACAGTTGTGCCAAAGTAAGCGCCAGACTTGAGCCATAACTGCCAAAGCAATGCCTAATTCGGGTATTTCGGACATGCCAAGTTTGGCTTTTTCTCTGGTCCGCCACAGTTGTGCCAAAGTGAGTGCCAGACTTGAATCATAACTGCCAAAGCAACGCCTAATTCGGGTATTTCGGCCACGACGAGTTTGGCTTTCTGGCCCCCAGTCTTGAAACCAGTAACTGCCAAAGCAACGCCTAATTTGGGTATTTCCGCCACACCGTGTTTGGCTTTTCTCTGGTCCGCCACAGTTGTGCCAAAGTAAGTGCCAGACATCGAATCATAACTGCCAAAGCAACGCCTAATTCGGGTATTTCGGCCACACCGAGTTTGGCTTTTCTCTGGTCCGCCATAGTTGTGCCAAAGTAAGTGCCAGACTTGAGCCATAACTGCCAAAGCAACGCCTAATTTGGGTATTTCGGACATGCCAAGTTTGAGCTTTTTTCTGGTCCGCCACAGTTCTGCCAAAGTAAGTGCCAGACTTGAACCATAACTGCCAAAGCAAAGCCTAATTCGGGTATTTCGGCCACGCCGAGTTTGGCTTTTCTCTGGTCCGCTCACAGTTGTGCCAAAGTAAGTGCCAGACTTGAGCCATAACTGCCAAAGCAATGCCTAATTCGGGTATTTCGGACATGCCAAGTTTGGCTTTTTTCTGGTCCGCCACAGTTGTGCCAAAGTAAGTGCCAGACTTGAGTCATAACTGCCAAAGCAACGCCTAATTCGGGTATTTCGGCCACACCAAGCTTGGCTTTTCTCTGGTCCGCCACAGTTGTGCCAAAGTAAGCGCCAGACTTGAGCCATAACTGCCAAAGCAATGCCTAATTCGGGTATTTCGGCCACGCCAAGTTTGGCTTTTTCTGGTCCGCCACAGTTGTGCCAAAGTAAGCGCCAGACTTGAGCCATAACTGCCAAAGCAATGCCTAATTCGGGTATTTCTGGCCACACCGAGTTTGGCTTTTTCTGGTCCGCCACAGTTGTGCCAAAGTAAGCGCCAGACTTGAGCCATAACTGCCAAAGCAATGCCTAATTCGGGTATTTCGGCCACACCGAGTTTGGCTTTTTTCTGGTCCGCCACAGTTGCTGCCAAGTAAGTGCCAGACTTGAGCCATAACTGCCAAAGCAACGCCTAATTCGGGTATTTCGGCCACACCAAGTTTGGCTTTTTCTGGTCCGCCACAGTTGTGCCAAAGTAAGCGCCAGACTTGAGCCATAACTGCCAAAGCAATGCCTAATTCGGGTATTTCGGCCACACCGAGTTTGGCTTTTCTCTGGTCCGCCACAGTTGTGCCAAAGTAAGTGCCAGACTTGAACCATAACTGCCAAAGCAACGCCTAATTCGGGTATTTCGGCCACACCGAGTTTGGCTTTTCTCTGGTCCGCCACAGTTGTGCCAAAGTAAGTGCCAGACTTGAACCATAACTGCCAAAGCAACGCCTAATTCGGGTATTTCGGCCACACCGAGTTTGGCTTTTCTCTGGTCCGCCACAGTTGTGCCAAAGTAAGCGCCAGACTTGAGCCATAACTGCCAAAGCAATGCCTAATTCGGGTATTTCGGCCACACCGAGTTTGGCTTTTCTCTGGTCCGCCACAGTTGTGCCAAAGTAAGTGCCAGACTTGAATCCATAACTGCCAAAGCAACGCCTAATTCGGGTATTTCGGCCACACCGAGTTTGGCTTTTCTCTGGTCCGCCACAGTTGTGCCAAAGTAAGCGCCAGACTTGAGCCATAACTGCCAAAGCAATGCCTAATTCGGGTATTTCGGACATGCCAAGTTTGGCTTTTTTCTGGTCCGCCACAGTTGTGCCAAAGTAAGTGCCAGACTTGAATCATAACTGCCAAAGCAACGCCTAATTCGGGTATTTCGGCCATACCGAGTTTGGCTTTTCTCTGGTCCGCCACAGTTGTGCCAAAGTAAGCGCCAGACTTGAGCCATAACTGCCAAAGCAACGCCTAATTCGGGTATTTCGGCCACACCGAGTTTGGCTTTTTCTCTGGTCCGGCCACAGTTGTGCCAAAGTAAGCGCCAGACTTGAGCCATAAGTGCCAAAGCAATGCCTAATTCGGGTATTTCGGACATGCCAAGTTTGGCTTTTTTCTGGTCCGCCACAGTTGTGCCAAAGTAAGTGCCAGACTTGAACCATAACTGCCAAAGCAACGCCTAATTCGGGTATTTCGGCCGCACCGATGTTTGGTTTTTCTCTGGTCCGCCACAGTTGTGCCAAAGTAAGCGCGAGACTTGAGCCATAACTGCCAAAGCAATGCCTAATTCGGGTATTTCGGCCACACCGAGTTTGGCTTTTCTCTGGTCCGCCACAGTTGTGCCAAAGTAAGTGCCAGACTTGAACCATAACTGCCAAAGCAACGCCTAATTCGGGTATTTCTGGCCACGCCGAGTTTGGCTTTTCTCTGGTCCGCCACAGTTGTGCCAAAGTAAGGGCCAGACTTGAGCCATAACTGCCAAAGCAACGCCTAATTCGGGTATTTCGGACATGCCAAGTTTGGCTTTTCTCTGGTCCGCCACAGTTGTGCCAAAGTAAGTGCCAGACTTGAGCCATAACTGCCAAAGCAACGCCTAATTTGGGTATTTCGACCACACCGAGTTTGGCTTTTCTCTGGTCCGCCACATGTTGTGCCAAAGTAAGCGCCAGACTTGAGCCATAACTGCCAAAGCAACGCCTAATTTGGGTATTTCGGCCACACCGAGTTTGGCTTTTCTCTGGTCCGCCACAGTTGTGCCAAAGTAAGTGCCAGACTTGAGCCATAACTGCCAAAGCAACGCCTAATTCGGGTATTTCGGCCACACCGAGTTTGACTTCTTTCTTGTCCGCTCACAGTTGTGCCAAAGTAAGTGCCAGACTTGAATCATAACTGCCAAAGCAACGCCTAATTCGGGTATTTCGGCTCACACCGAGTTTGGCTTTTCTCTGGGGCCATCACAGTTGTGCCAAAGTAAGCGCCAGACTTGAGCCATAACTGCCAAAGCAACGCCTAATTCGGGTATTTCGGACATGCCAAGTTTGGCTTTTTTCTGGTCCGCCACAGTTGTGCCAAAGTAAGTGCCAGACTTGAATCATAACTGCCAAAGCAACGCCTAATTCGGGTATTTCGGCCACACCGAGTTTGGCTTTTCTCTGGGGCCGTCACAGTTGTGCCAAAGTAAGCGCCAGACTTGAGCCATAACTGCCAAAGCAACGCCTAATTCGGGTATTTCGGACATGCCAAGTTTGGCTTTTTCTGGTCCGCCACAGTTGTGCCAAAGTAAGTGCCAGACTTGAATCATAACTGCCAAAGCAACGCCTAATTCGGGTATTTCGGCCACACCGAGTTTGGCTTTCTCTGGGGCCCCACAGTTGTGCCAAAGTAAGTGCCAGACTTGAGCCATAACTGCCAAAGCAACGCCTAATTCGGGTATTTCGGACATGCCAAGTTTGGCTTTTTTCTGGTCCACCACAGTTGTGCCAAAGTAAGTGCCAGACTTGAATCATAACTGCCAAAGCAACGCCTAATTCGGGCATTTCGGCCACACCGAGTTTGGCTTTTCTCTGGTCCGCCACAGTTGTGCCAAAGTAAGCGCCAGACTTGAGCCATAACTGCCAAAGCAATGCCTAATTTGGGTATTTCGGCCACACCGAGTTTGGCTTGTCTCTGGTCCGCGCAGAGTTGTGCCAAAGCAAGTGCCAGACTTAAACCATAACTGCCAAAGCAACGCCTAATTCGGGTATTTCGGCCACACCGAGTTTGGCTTTTCTCTGGTCCGCTCACAGTTGTGCCAAAGTAAGCGCCAGACTTGAGCCATAACTGCCAAAGCAATGCCTAATTCGGGTATTTCGGACATGCCAAGTTTGGCTTTTTTCTGGTCCGCCACAGTTGTGCCAAAGTAAGTGCCAGACTTGAATCATAATTGCCAAAGCAACGCCTAATTCGGGTATTTCGGCCACACCGAGTTTGGCTTTTCTCTGGTCCGCTCACAGTTCTGCCAAAGTAAGTGCCAGACTTAAACCATAACTGCCAAAGCAACGCCTAATTTGGGTATTTCCGCCACACCGTGTTTGGCTTTTCTCTGGTCCGCCACAGTTGTGCCAAAGTATGTGCCAGACTTGAATCATAACTGCCAAAGCAACGCCTAATTCGGGTATTTCGGCCACACCGAGTTTGGCTTTTCTCTGGTCCACCACAGTTGTGCCAAAGTAAGTGCCAGACTTGAGCCATAACTGCCAAAGCAACGCCTAATTTGGGTATTTCGGACATGCCAAGTTTAGCCTTTTTCTGGTCCGCCACAGTTCTGCCAAAGTAGGTGCCAGACTTGAACCATAACTGCCAAAGCATAGCCTAATTCGGGTATTTCGGCCACACCGAGTTTGGCTTCTTCTCTGGTCCTGCCACAGTGTTGCCAAAGTATGTGCCAGACTTGAGCCATAAGTGCCAAAGCAATGCCTAATTCGGGTATTTCGGACATGCCAAGTTTGGATTTTTTCTGGTCCGCCACAGTTGTGCCAAAGTAAGTAGCAGACTTGAATCATAACTGCCAAAGCAACGCCTAATTCGGGTATTTCGGCCACACCGAGTTTGGCTTTTCTCTGGTCCGCCACAGTTCTGCCGAAAGTAAGTGCCAGACTTGAACCATAACTGCCAAAGCAACGCCTAATTTGGGTATCTCGGCCACACCGAGTTTGGCTTTCTCTTGTCCGCCACAGTTGTGCCAAAGTAAGTGCCAGACTTCAATCATAACTGCCAAAGCAACGCCTAATTCGGGTATTTCGGCCACACCGAGTTTGGCTTTTCTCTGGTCCACCACAAGTTGTGCCAAAGTAAGTGCCAGACTTGAGCCATAACTGCCAAAGCAATGCCTAATTTGGGTATTTCTCGGACATGCCAAGTTTGGCTTTTTTCTGGTCCGCCACATTTGTGCCAAAGTAAGTGCCAGACTTGAACCCTAACTGCCAAAGCAACGCCAGATTCGGGTATATCGGCCACGCCGTGTTTGGCTTTTTTTAGAGCGCAGCTCTTATGCGCCCGTTTCGGGCTTCAGCGGTGTCGGCGTCGGCGTAACCACCCGAGGTCACGTGACCCCAGGTCATGCGACCCCCCCCCCCCCGAGGTCACGTGACCTCCCCCGAGGTGACCCCACATCACGTGGCCCCCAGTTCACGTACCCCCCCCCCCCCGAGGTCACGTGGTCTCCTAGGTCACGTGACCCCCGAGGTGCACGTGATGATGATGACGATGACGATGCGAAGCCGATGACGTCATCGGTGACGTCACCGATGACGTCATCGGCATCCGCATCGTCATCGTCATCATCACTTTTGACGTCATCAGTGACGTCACTGATGACGTCATCGGCATCCGCATCGTCATCGTGATCATCATTGATGACATCACCAGAGATCTCAAGTGACCCCCGTTAGGCCATGTGATTTCCTTCCCCCCTTCCCCCGAGGTCACTTCCACCCCCGTACCCTCCTCTCCTCCTCCTCAAGAGCTACGCTCTAATTCGGCGTTACAGGGAGTTGTAAACGGCTTTCACTTTTTGGTCCGCCACAGTTGTGCCAAAGTAAGTGCCAGACTTGCGCCATAACCGCCAAAGCCACGCCTGATTTGGGTATTTCGGACATGCCAAGGTTGGCTTTTCTCTGGTCCGCCACAGGTTTTTCAAAGTAAGTGCCAGACTTGAGCCATAACTGCCATACTAAACCTTCATTTGGCGATTAGGGGCATGCCGAAGTTTGGCTCTTCTCTGGCTACCCACTGAAGTGCTGAAAAAATGCCAAAAGTGGCAAAGAAAGCCGAGAGGCCTGCCCAAGTCTGGAATATCTCCGTTGTGTCACAGAAGTGCTCTTTCACGCGCCCCAGAAGAAAATTAAATAAGAGTTGGAAACACTATGGTTTGATGTCATCACCTCCGTTTCGTAACAGATGGCAAAACTTTGCAGTACCGTGCCAGTACCGGCCGAAAGTCGGTTCCAATATCGCTCAAATTTCCGGTTTTGCATCACCATTTGATATCCGGCAGGTATTGCCGTACAGCCGTTTTGCCCCGGCCCAGCGTTTGCGCAATATTGTGCGAATAATCTACGATGCGTCTGCTCCGTATTGGCCGAACGTCGTGCAAGTATATGTACGTTGTATATCATTTGTTGCATGTCCAATCACATATACGGACAAACAACCTTTTCCATCGCTCCCAGCAGTTTATTAAACCACTATCTTTACGCATAGTGTATTTTCTACATACTTACAAAGATCACACTTTCTGTAAAACGAAAAGCAAATTACAAAATAGAATTAACACTGTGCTCATGCCAAGCAAATCTCATCACACAAAAACCGCGGAGATAGAGAGGAAAGCAGGACTCCTGCCAGAAGCATGCTTGCAGTGTACTTACTAATAAAAGAGCGATATCATGTAATCCATGATAGATGCATTATCCAACTGAGGCACCCTACAAACACACTCGAGAAAGAAGGTTGCGCACATTCAACTGACGTCTTGTCGTCGGCGAAGAGCAGTTTTTGTCGAAGCGTGTCCAACAAACACATCACAAGAATTTCACGAACTCTGGTGAAAAAAATGGCTGTAACCGAAAAATTGGCATGGACGCATTCCGGCCATTTACGACGAAAAAACACGGCCGCGTCTGCAACGCACGAAAGCAACAGACCACTGAAGAGCGCATTTCGAAAACCGGAACTACGTGGCCCGCCTATTTATATGGCAAACGGCGAAAACAACAGCCTCAGAGATCCCATCAGCGTGACAGAGAGAGTCACGTGAAAAAATGTTCGTCCAAAAGTTTTTGTCCTACGCGTCCTACGCAGAGAGGTCACGCGTTTCGCTCCACCCTTTTGATTTGCTTAAAGTGGCTTTCGCGCTCGCTGACAGCCACACGAAGACAAGAGACAAAAGCAGGTGGGGTGGATTTGCAAAAGGCGAGGTCGAAGGGGCATCAACAACGCAACTCAAGCTCTACTGCAAAAAGAAAAAAAACCTGCTGTACGGCCAAAGCTCCAAAGGAGAGAGTGTTTCCCGACCTGTTCAACAGTAGTGAAATAAGGGACGGTGGAATCCCAGCCCTTCTCTGGAATGAAATGGAACGGGATGAAATGAAAGACCGCTTCTGCCGGTGACCTTGTCGCCTTGCCTAGTCTGTCAGCGTTCGGCTTCCATTGTGGGCCTCAGAAAGATAATCTCCTTTCTTGAGACCGAAATGAAAGGGTGCTTATGTTTTGCGGGCTTGTCGCCACCCGATAGGCCTCAATTATTTCTCTCCCGACTCGCTCGCAGTGGCCTCCCATGGCTGTCGTGCCGGTGAAATTAGGAGCGCAGCCGGGACATTTTTTCCTCTGAATGACGATCGGGTGCTGAGAATCTGTAGGAGCTTTTTCGGCGTCTGTTTCATGTTCTCGGAGTCGGTCATTGAGGCATCGCCCGCTTGCCCGATGTACATGGCCCCAGAGGACAGGGGCTCTCGTACACTTCCTCCGCTTTCTCTCCCTCCCCCAACATTTCCCCTTCTCGTACTCCCACAGAGCGGGTGGGCTTTGAACTTGAAGCCGGAAATAAATGTTGTTGAAGTTGAAAGATTGTTCTGTCTGTATCGTCCCTTATGTGGCTCCACTTTCTAAATCTTTAAGAAGTACCAACAGGCTAAAATATTGCAAGTTTCGGGATTTCATTTTAATTCCCCAAGTGTGATGCGGGAGAGGCGCCACGGAGCCCCGGTCGTTTCCGCTCTTTGCTATCGCTAGGATTTGACAGTGCTGAATCACAATGCAAGACACGCACAGAGCCACGCTCGCTTTTGGCAATGCGCCGCCTAATAATGATATCTGTTGAGGAGACGTGCGCACATCAGTCTCGCGCAGCGCTAGCTCGATGGCAGCACTTTCTGTAAAGGCGCATTCACACCGGGGATGTAAGCAGTCGCGCGATGCGACTAAATCGCATTGAAAAAAAAGGATTTACATGGTCACCCTGGCGCGCGCGATGACCGAGTCCAACGCCTTCTTTGGCGAGTCGCTTCTCAGAACCTCTCGCTCCGAACGCCGTTGATTGGCTCAGCCTCTCCGCGACTAGATCGCATCGGAAAAAGTCGGGTCCGCAAGCGACTGCTCAAATCGCGTCGCTTTTTGCCCGCGATGGTCGCTTTTGCGATGAAACTTATCGCGCGACTAGATCGCGACTAGTCTCACGGCGCGTCCCGATATTGGCGTGTGCACCTACGCGCGAGTACAACATCCGGCACACTTGACGTTTGCAAAGCCTGGTCCAGCCGTGGCAAAACATTCAGCCAATCTTTGGACTGGAGAAATCAAGAGACGCCCAAAATAAGATAAAGTGGTCAGCCGAATAAAGGTTGATTTATATTTATTTGGGACGAAATAACCGCCCGCGTACATCAAATACCTCATCAAGCCGACATCCAAGGCAGTAAGCCTAGTTCTGCACTTGTTTGGCAACTTTGGCCCGTAGCTGCCAAATAACAGCCGAACTATCGGAAAGCTAAGTCTAACCTTGGCACTTGTTTGTAATGTATTGTAATGTATTTTTGTGTGTGTTTTGTTCGGAATGTCTTTTATATCTATTTTGTTCAAAAGGACGTTTTATGAACCGTGCTGTTCTAGA